>NQII01003504.1:34036-261409 GCA_002778355.1 Clitarchus hookeri | reverse complement strand
AGTTGTATTTCCAGAAATAACTATATCCATTTTATACCTGTAAGATCAATCACATTCGTAGCTTGAGAGCAAAAATACTACTATAAAAAAATTATTAAAAAAAAAAAAAAAAAATTATACTTTATTTTAAAAATGTACAATTATTGTTCCACTACCGTAAAGTTATCTGACTACTACAGCCAACATTTTTCAAGATCTGTTAACACAAAACAATTACCTATGCGGAATACTGTTTCAAATCACCGACATTTTTTACCCTACACTCTTGAGTTACCGAACGCACAGCGAAATTAAATTGTATATTTCACTATCCGTGACTGCGATGTGATCATCCAGCATCCACAATAAGAGTTATGAATTGAATTAATGTCTTGTTACATTACCATTTTATCGTTAGATCTGATTCTTCTTTTCTTGCTTCCAGTTTTAGATCCAAGAGAACAATTTCCGTATATGAAAAGATTTCTGGGAAATATGCAATTATTTTAAGACGCATGCGAGTACATAATACAAGTGTACTACATTATGTGAGATCAATGGAAATCATGATGAACTGGCAGATCACATAGTGGTTGAACGATATTATTATCGACGCTTTTCATAATGAAACTGGCCCATGTGGTGCAAAAATAATGGTGCGATTTGTGCAAGTTAGCCACTTCAAAATTATTTACATGCTGGTTGTTCACCACTTGCTGAAATCTTCGTACACACGATTACTGAAGTTGTTGTTGAATGAAGTACCAACATTTTATTCAAAGGAAATAAGGTGCAAATTTTATAAAATAATATTTCTTTCTATGCGAATAGTAAATTTGTTTTACATTGTTACTTTGTAAATAGTTTTTTTTNATTTTATAAAATAATATTTCTTTCTATGCGAATAGTAAATTTGTTTTACATTGTTACTTTGTAAATAGTTTTTTTTGTAAAATTTTACAGGATTTTTTTTTGGAAACTAGTAGATCAAATAATTTTTTGTAGTCCATCTGAAAGGTTTTCTAGGAAAAATTGCAATAAAAATTTTTGTAACATTACTAAATCAGACTTGTGTTTCAATTTACATTATTGAGAAGTGGAAACTGTGCCTATGTACTACCGTAAAATAAGAAACTAATAAAATATAATATCTAATTCCAGCAAACACAAAAATGTCCCGAGACCTTGGCACAAACAACAAACAATATGCCACAAAAACCATAACAAACAAAGTGGCATATTAAAGAAATAGATTAACTAGATAACCCGTGACATCAAAAGACAAATGGAAGCGATATACACAATCACATATGCGCATATAAGACAAATTAAGAAATCATGCTGAGTTACCCGTACATTACACAAAAGACAGAGTATAAAAAATTATAAATATGCAACATTTACATATATAAAAAAATATATATAGCCCCNGCTGAGTTACCCGTACATTACACAAAAGACAGAGTATAAAAAATTATAAATATGCAACATTTACATATATAAAAAAAATATATATAGCCTTNACAAAAGACAGAGTATAAAAAATTATAAATATGCAACATTTACATATATAAAAAAATATATATAGCCCCAGAGGAAGACTTAAGTGTCAATAAATGAAAAAAACTTGACTCGTTGTTGTGCGTTACTAAATGTTTTCTTTAAAATTATTTTCTTTTTCTTTCGTAAAACATAAAGAAATATCTGTCTTCAACAAAAACAATAATTATGTTCATCACCAAACGAAATAAATTAATGACAGTTTATGAAACTTCCAAAATCTTTTAAATGACATAGTTATAATAATAAAGATGATTGCTTCAATATGATTAAAACATTGAAATACAACAATTTCTCGCCGTTTTAAATGTGTAAGGATTAGAAGTGTCTTTCATGACATAAAAATTGAGAAGCTGTCATAACAAAATAGATTAATTAATATATGACTTAAATGTACTGAAAGGGAATTAATTACTCGAAAGGGGCACCCAACACAATATCTATTAATAAATTAGGTACAAAATACCTCGAGGTCGTAATATTAAATGTTCGTAAGTATACACAGTAAAAAAAGGANCTATTAATAAATTAGGTACAAAATACCTCGAGGTCGTAATATTAAATGTTCGTAAGTATACACAGTAAAAAAAGGAAACACGCGCATGACAGGGCTTTAATAAAATTTCAAATTTCATATAAAAGTTCCGTAGGGACTTAGCTGCAAGACGACCGTCGAGTCCACGGGGAACAATGAAGTTATATCCCGGCCAAGAAGATTACATAGTTCGCTGTCGGGCAACCAGGATGGAGGAAATTTAACTTAACTGCATCTCCACCAACAAAGAAAGGGGAGGCGACGTGCAGAAGGGTTATCCCAAGACGAATAAAATTATTTAGCGAGCATGAAAATGTTAGGCCAAAGGGTGCAGTATAATTTAGTCTGGCACGTGTAGTAAAGACTAGTCTGCCACTGGCACACTCACTAAAACAAATTGCAAACGTGAAAAATTATTGAGTGAAAATATTTGGTGCACGTACAAAGAGAACGACTACAAAACTGGAGTGTTACTCAACAAGGAGGGAAGACAGAAAATGACCAACCTGTGCAATACATTTTGAAACACCAAACCAAATTGTTAATAAAAAAAGAAAACTCACAAATAAATTACCTAGGTCTAAGACCGACTGCAAGATTGCAACAAATAAAATTACTACGACATTGCAGTAGGCACTAGGTGCCCCAAAATGCCATCATGCCCGCAGCACAACACGAACGAAACATGTTGGCGGGACGGCAGGATGAAAAGTTAATTAACAACGCTGTGTGCAGAACGAAAAAGTGCTAAACAAAAGACGAAAGAAAACCTTANGGCAGGATGAAAAGTTAATTAACAACGCTGTGTGCAGAACGAAAAAGTGCTAAACAAAAGACGAAAGAAAACCTTAAATTTACGACGATAGATGTCGCATGCTGTCCAGAAAAGACGAAATGTGCTGAACCGCACAGGGGTGGGAGAACGCAACACGTCAACAAAGGAGCATTTTTTTTAATGTGAAATCATCCGCTAAGCGGCAGGGATACGCAGAGAGAAAATTTTCAAGAACTGCAGGTGCAGGGAAATGAACGGAAGGGGTAGCTTCAGACGGTGACTGAAATAATTTGCAATGCAGCATTGCGTATCAGGTTGGTAGAGAAACAAGCTCGCTTGAAACACTGCTCTAAAGGCGAGACCGGATTGAAAACGCATATTTCAAATCACAGATCAAAAATAAGTAACGAGAAAAATACGCAATTGGTTAAATATTGACAAACAATAATAAAATAAACTGAAATAAATAAATAAGCCATTACATATGCAATGGTAAATAAATTCAATTTTCACCATAATGTGTTAAATAATAACACCAGACAAATATATATAATTAAAAGAAAATCGTAGTTGCTCAAATTATAATAAAATAATTAATAATTGCATTAATTAAATACTTAAGGTAATAAGACAATTAAATATTATTCGCAAATATTATTACTGAATTAAATAATGAAAATGAAGCTTGTTAAAAATAGTACACTAGCAAACAAACAACAGTAAATTAGTCGTGACGTATTTTAAAATGGCACAAAACTAAATAATTTTATAACGTTCTCGATAACCACTACAATGAAAAATACAATAAGTTACTGGTATAACATATGAGCCTACTTTCCTCAAAATAGATGCAACTAGTTTTTTAATATTTCTTAAAATCTGAGTTGTTTGGAAGGACTTCACTTGTCTTTGAAAGCAATAAAATAAGAAATTCGACCAGAAACGTATGCAACAGAAATGAGACAATTACAAATACACAGTTCTTACCCGGTACTTGAACCGAGAAAACCTCATAAAAAAAGCTAGTGTGCAATCAACTGCATTACAAAGGTTTGAGTCACAGGAACAACCTCGGATTTTATCAGTCTTATGTTTCAAATGATTGGGTTTACTAAAGTAAAAAATGTTGCAATATTTTTAAAATAAGTGACTGATCCACATAAATCATGTAATTTTACGTGGCCTACCGAGAGCTATTGTGTGAAGAATGCGATTGGAAATCGGTTGCTTGGTCCCTGAGTTATGACATAAAATATGTATTTTCTGATTTGATGCTATCTTACTAAATGGCAAAAAATAAGGAGAGGCTCAATAGACTATGCTTTCAATGTATACTGTTTACATACAAATTTTGAATGAATTACATTTAATGTTTTCAATAAATGTCAAACCTACCTAAATAAATTATGAAGCTGCCATTTTTACATTTCATTCATGAAAGATTACATTACATTCTGNTATGTCAAACCTACCTAAATAAATTATGAAGCTGCCATTTTTACATTTCATTCATGAAAGATTACATTACATTCTGTACTATTTATGGCGTGCCCAAGCACGATTTGGTACAAACTTATTTAAAATGATCCAGTGTAACTCTTGGTGGGAATCGGTTGATTGGTCCTCGAGACATGGCATAAAACATCCATAATTTTCGTATGGCGATCTTCATAAATGGAGGACAAAAAAGTAATGTAGTAGCAATTGTGATGATTGCATACTGCTAATATACAAAGAACATTAAAAATATATTACATAGTTTCGTAGATATCGCCCTCAAAACTAAAATGATCTTATAGCCACCATTCGGAAAATAAGTGTGTCCCAATTTAAAAATTAAATTATTAATATGGCCTACCACAGTACATCTTCGCNGCCACCATTCGGAAAATAAGTGTGTCCCAATTTAAAAATTAAATTATTAATATGGCCTACCACAGTACATCTTCGCAAAATTTTTTTTTTGTAAAAATGGGTGAACTGTATTGCGAGATAGGATGTAAAATAATTATTTTTTATTGATGGGCTACCTTACAAAATGGCAGAGAAATGAGTATCTGCATAAAAAATGTGATGNTAAAATAATTATTTTTTATTGATGGGCTACCTTACAAAATGGCAGAGAAATGAGTATCTGCATAAAAAATGTGATGGATGTAGTAGGTTCTGCTAGCATGCAAAGTTAAGTTGGAATTTGTTTAGTTTATAAAATATACTGAGCTAAAACATTTATATAGCCACCATTTCGAAAATAAGTGCCTGACCTGCATAAAACATACCAGTTTACACCACCTGCTGCAGTACTATTTTTCGCCAAATTTGGAAGGAAACTGTAAATTGTTTCCATAGATATGACAAAAACTTTATTCACTAGCATAGTGCTATCTTACGAAATGGCGGACAAATGATTATCTATGTAAATACTGTTTATAGATGTAATGTTAACTGCCAGCATGCAAAGTAATAATGGAACTGATTACATAGGTCAATGATATAGCAATCTAAGCTCTAAATAANGTTAACTGCCAGCATGCAAAGTAATAATGGAACTGATTACATAGGTCAATGATATAGCAATCTAAGCTCTAAATAATCATATGGCTGCCATTTTGAAAGTAGGTGTAAGATAGGCCTAAAACATACCACTTAACGTCATCTGTATCAGTACTATTTATTTGCCATATTTAGTAGGTATCGGTTTTTTATTTACCTAGTTTTGACATAACAAATCTATTTATTCACATGGCGCTATCTTCCAAAAGGGACGACAAAAATTATTGTTTGTTCGTATTTATGATGCGTGTAATAGTTACTTTCATTTTACAAAATTTGTTTTAATTTAGTTGAATGGTACGGCAGATATACTAAATAAGCGTAAAATATTTGTATGGTCACCATTTCGAAAATAAGTAACTAATAAAGTTTAATTACTAAAGTGATAATGGCNCACCATTTCGAAAATAAGTAACTAATAAAGTTTAATTACTAAAGTGATAATGGCTTACCATAGTTTTACTAACATGCCAATTTGGGCGATAATTGGTTCAAAAGTTTTCAAGATATAATGTAAAATATTGTTTGTTATATTGGTGCTATTTAACAAAATGGTGAAACAACAACAATTTCCATCTTAAAATTTAATGCTTACGCAATGGTCTACCAGCATACAAAATTGTGTTAAAATCGGCGAAATGGTTCCCAAGATATGACATATCATCTAAAATTTTAAAATGGCTTCCATTTTTAAAATAATTATCTGAGGTGGTCGAAAACTATAAAAGTCAGGTGTACTTTCTATGTTTTATATGTGTACCAAGTTTGGTGAAATTCGTTTAAAGCATTCAAAATTGAAGGGAGTGAGACACACGCACGCACAGACACACCCAAATACAAACACATACATATACACACATACACACACAAACATACAGACAAGGAAGTAATCTCATAAGCCTTTTTTTCGTTTGGAAAAGTAGGTTCATAAGAAAGGAAAAATCTTTCAAATTGTATTCACAGAAAAAATAACCCTCGTTGGCCTCCCAGACTCGAACCGGCAACCTCTGGGCTATAACGGACGCAGTTTTATCAGACAACCGCTTCATTTTGCGCGATTTTGCATTTTTTTGGCGGTGAGATTAATGCATGTTAACTAGGTCAAGAATTAAAAAACCTTAACCATCTGGTAAGAATTGAGGTTTGTAATTTGGGGAATTTCTGCATTTCAGGACCAAATCTATAGTTAGCGAGAACAATACCACAGAGGGAGTTTTATAATTGTAGATTACATTGTTTTATGAACTTCGCGTTGGGATAACCATTACCGGCATTGCAAACCAAAAAAATTATCTTTACAGCTTGTTCGGTTGATTATAAAAATATCTGAGTCGGCCGGTATAGCATGCATATCGAAGTGATTGTATACCCTTTAAAGTAAAGGAAAAGGTAATTAAGTATTTTACACTCGAAATAATATTAAAACCGTTCCCCTATCTCAATAGTTATTATTAACTAGCACGTAATTAGTAAAGGCATTAATCAGTTTGAAGTGAAATAAGTATCATACACTTTAACAGTTTGTAACGTGGTGATTTAAAGTAATTCCTTGTTGTTAAAAAAAAAAATGTGTTTATTACAAACACCGCTATTTTAACGTTTCATAGACAATAGTTTCCAAATGATATAATTGNTAAAAAAAAAATGTGTTTATTACAAACACCGCTATTTTAACGTTTCATAGACAATAGTTTCCAAATGATATAATTGTATTGTTACAAAGTTTTGTAAATATACAACCAATTTCTCAGTTAAATTTACGAAATCAGGTTAGTGTACTTTAAAAGTGTACTTTGAAGAGATGGGGTTGAGCAGCGATGGAACGTTATGGTAAAGGAAATAGGAGCACCCCAAGATCACCCACAAGCTCATGTCAATGTCCGCTATATTTCTCACCCACAAAAAAATTCAGGNCCAAGATCACCCACAAGCTCATGTCAATGTCCGTTATATTTCTCACCCACAAAAAAATTCAGGAGTCCGAATCCGCTGGGATTCAAACCGGGATCGTCTTAATAAGAGGCGAGTAGTAGTACAATTACGTCACCGTCGCAAATACTGAGTAAAGTTATGTAAACACTGACGTTATAAACCCTTCCAAGACGAGAGTTTAAAGATTTTCTCAGTCTTTATAGTTAGTTACATGCAATTGCAATAAATATTTAGAATAGGTGTTAGAAATTCTAACGAAAAACATTTCTTGGCATTTTTAAAAATGAAAATACTTATGATGTAGTAATTAAAATTACAGTATGTAACGACGCCTTGTGCATTTATAAATAAATAAATTTAAATTTCCCATCTTTTCTTCGGCTTCGTAAAATAACTGCTTATTGATGGGCTTGATTCCCATAAAAGAAAATAGCGGGTTAAGGGATATGGGCGGCTCTCATCATCGAGGTTTTGAAACCGATGAGGGTGAATCGAGATGAATATGGAGCAGCGCTGGAATGAAAGGGCGGGGGAAACGGGCGGTCATGAATATAACCCGCCGATCAGCGGCATCGCCCGGCACAAATAACACTTGCGAAAATCCGGAGTGAACCTTCCGGCGATTGAGCCCGGTTCACCTTGGGGGAGGCGAACAAGCTAACCGCCCGGACACCGCGGCCCTTACGGAATGTATACCTGTTAATTGAGTTTATATCTTAATTATAGTTTATACACACAATGTTATACGGGATGTAATAAGTGTANATGTATACCTGTTAATTGAGTTTATATCTTAATTATAGTTTATACACACAATGTTATACGGGATGTAATAAGTGTAGCACAAAATATGATTGCACTACACAATTGGTAGAATATACATTGTAGCGATTGTTAGTAATCTTCTGTATATATAGTACGTTATCGTTTGCCTTAATATTTACTCATTTGCTCGTTATATCTAACTTAATAACTTACTTTACGAAGGTAGGTTTGGCTTTATATCTCGTCGACAGCAAGGTNGTACGTTATCGTTTGCCTTAATATTTACTCATTTGCTCGTTATATCTAACTTAATAACTTACTTTACGAAGGTAGGTTTGGCTTTATATCTCGTCGACAGCAAGGCTAGTTGAGACGGGGCAGGTTGCTCAAAGACGCAGGAATGTGGAAGTAATCGTCCATAGCATATAGAATTGAATCATCCCAATATTCACCTGGGCTGGTTTCGGGAAACCGTGAAAAATACAAATAAGAATATCCTGTCCGGTATTCGAAACCAGGTCCTCCCGAATTCTAAACTGGTTATCTTCAACCTGCCTCGTTAAATTTGGTCTTGAGATATATGCATGTGTGTTACTGTTAGCTAAATTATTGTGGGAGCAGTCTAACCGCTCAGCCACCGTGGCCCCTTAACAAGTACTTTGTCCGTATTTGCATAACCACAATTATTCGAAACAAACCCCCACTCTACGGCATACTACATTGTTAATATTTTCACAATTTTACGAGTGGGGGGGAGAGGAGTCTTGTTAAAATCACTGGTCGATGAAACACGTCTTCTTTTGGTGTCAGTTTTTCCAGCATGATCACGAGAGATTTTATTGATTGGAATGATTGCTATGGCATGTGTGCATGCGTCGTTACTTCTCGCTCTAATATTAACGTCAAATTGGTTTTCGACTGGCTAACTTGTTACACGTCTTTTCACTAAACAAAAGTGACACCATAAATTCAACTGCCAAACGCAACCACCCACCTTGGATGACGTAAGTTGAAATCGCCTACGTGAACATTNATGTATACCTGTTAATTGAGTTTATATCTTAATTATAGTTTATACACACAATGTTATACGGGATGTAATAAGTGTAACACAAAATATGATTGCACTACACAATTGGTAGAATATACATTGCAGCGATTGTTAGTAATCTTCTGTATATATAGTACGTTATCGTTTGCCTTAATATTTACTCATTTGCTCGTTATATCTAACTTAATAACTTACTTTACGAAGGTAGGTTTGGCTTTATATCTCGTCGACAGCAAGGCTAGTTGAGACGGGGCAGGTTGCTCAAAGACGCAGGAATGTGGAAGTAATCGTCCATAGCATATAGAATTGAATCATCCCAATATTCACCTGGGCTGGTTTCGGGAAACCGTGAAAAATACAAATAAGAATATCCTGTCCGGTATTCGAAACCAGGTCCTCCCGAATTCTAAACTGGTTATCTTCAACCTGCCGCGTTAAATTTGGTCTTGAGATATATGCATGCGTGTTACTGTTAGCTAAATTATTGTGGGAGCAGTCTAACCGCTCAGCCACCGTGGCCCCTTAAAAAGTACTTTGTCCGTATTTGCATAACCACAATTATTCGAAACAAACCCCCACTCTACGGCATACTTCATTTTTAATATTTTCACAATTTTACGAGTGGGGGGGAGAGGAGTCTTGTTAAAATCACTGGTCGATGAAACACGTCTTCTTTTGGTGTCAGTTTTTCCAGCATGATCACGAGAGATTTTATTGATTGGAATGATTGCTATGGCATGTGTGCATGCGTCGTTACTTCTCGCTCTAATATTATCGTCAAATTGGTTTTCGACTGGCTAACTTGTTACACGTCTTTTCACTAAACAAAATGGACACCATAAATTCAACTGCCAAACGCAACCACCCACCTTGGATGACGTAAGTTGAAATCGCCTACGTGAACATTTTAAGTATCTTAAGTGATGTTTCTCCAAACCACGTATGCTTCTTAAAAGGTGTTGTCCGCTGACAATAAAACGACCGCTGATAAATTATATGTTTGTGTCTTTATCTGCATCTGGATATTCGTATTATATTTGCAAAGGAAGTAAATCTTGGCTCGAGTGAGTGCAAATATTTGGGTGGCTCTTAACATCGAGATCTTGAGAGCCGATCTTTGCTAGAGCTTGCATTTTTCTGCGCAAGTTGGCGTGCAGAATTATAATTAGTTTCTCTAAAATTAGAAACAGACATTAATAAGAATACATTAGGTTGGCATAGTCTATCAGCGGTATCTTTACACTTTTGAAAACAAACATTTGAAAAATCTTTCCAAGTATTACGTGTTTGTCTTTTGTCACAAGAATGTTACACTTTGTGTTAACATAAAAAAACACAAAAGTATCTAAGTTTTGGTAACATTGGATTTTTATTTATAATTATATATCAAATATAATATTTCATTTGTCTGTAAATTACGATATTTCGTTTATAATTAATATGCATAAAAATAGTGAGAAATATGTGGGTTGGTAATACCTAGTAAGAAATAGTTATTATGCGAAATACTTTTAAACATAGTTAGCAGAAATGCGGTGCATTTTCCTTTTGGTGTAATGTTATAGACTTATCTAAGATTTGATTGCATGGGGCGGAGGAATATCCTGGAAGTATAACTTCAGCAAGGCTTCAGAAAATGTGGAAGTAAGCGTGGGTAGATTATAGAGAAGATTTTAAGCCTTCGATCATATTTTCTACTAACGAGTAAATAATTGCACCCTATAAGAAGTCGAAGATAAGGCAGGCGAATATACGGACCAATGAGCCAAATCGCTTTTATGCCTTATCACGAGGACTAATAAACTGATTCACACTAAATTTTACTTACAAATTGTGATACGGTAGGGCCTTTGTTTTAAAAGGCGGTGTTATTCTAATTCGTTTTGATAAGTACGTTNTACTTACAAATTGTGATACGGTAGGGCCTTTGTTTTAAAAGGCGGTGTTATTCTAATTCGTTTTGATAAGTACGTTCTATCTATTTAAGAATTCAACAAAATTATCCAAAATTAAGCTAACAAAATAATTATAAACATAAATTATGCTTACAGAAGTTATCTTTTGTTAGTTTTTTTGTAAAATACTGCCAGGTGATAAAGTGGAACATTTTTCAATATTTCTATAACCATTCCACTGATTTCAACCAAATTTTACATACCAGTAGTACTATAAAAAATAAATGTAAATTTATATGATTTAAGTGGGGTCAAACAATGGTTTTTTGAAACGTTGTCATCTAAATAATTAAGATATGTTTTTTTAATGCGTGTTAAACATACTCCACCAAGATATGCATGCTGATAATATCCATTAGAAGCATCTTACGAAAAACTTATTTTTCAGGGAATTTTGTACAAAAAAAAAAAAAAAAAAAAAAAAAAAAAAAGGTTATCTTAGGAACTAAACAACCGATTTCCTCCAAATTCTTCGCACAAGTAGCACTACAGCAGGTCATGTAAACTTGCCTACTTTACGTGGTTCAGCAGTTTATTTTCAAAATGATGGCATTTGTTACGAATTATCTGTTAAGCCATTCATACGTGAAAGTGTCTAATGGGCGTAGCTCAACAATGAGTCATGAATATGTAGAGCACAGCAGTATAAGATGGAGTTTATTGAACATAAATATTATACAGTAACTATTTACGTGACTATGTATCGCGGGAGCTTAAATTGAATACCAAGATGCTTATTAATTATATTAAGATTTATTGTTACCTCACGCCATTACTAGTACAGTCTAATTGGAAAGTTCCCACCTTGTTCATGTTGCCTGAGGCTGTTTCTAGGAGGCGGTTAACGACGGCCGGACACACCCATCTTCCGTGGTCTTCTCTCTGGTCGGGTCGACGACAAAAGACGCCGCTCTCAGTGTTTTCGCTGGCCTATATCAGGCGCGTTGTTTAATATTTTTCGGCCTCGTTTACAGGCCGGTGGAGGGGATTTCTGCAACTGTCTTTCACAAGGTGTTGTTGCAATCACGCTCGTGCCCTGCTTTAATGTTTGAAGGTGGGATCAGGCAGGTCGTTCAACTAAGGCCTTATCATGTCATAACACCTTGAAAATATTTCATTCAAAACCTTGGACTGATAACAATCGAAGTTGATGCACCGAATACTACACCCATAATGCAGTTGATTGCACGCTAGCTTATGGTACGAGGTTTTCTGGGCTAGAGTCCCGGGTAAGGCACGTATGTACATATTTGTAATTGTCTCACTACTTTTGCATATGTTGCTGGTTCTATCTCTAATGATATCGCTTTCAACGAGACGTCAAGACCTACTTAATATCTACGCTACTAAGAACTACAAAAAAAATTACGTGCGACTATCTAGAGGCGCATTATTTATATCAGTAACATCTTTTTAATGCTTCTGTACTGTGTTTCGACGTCGTTTCTGCTTTCAGAGAAGTAAAACGTTAGAGGCTATGTCATATTAACAAATTTTTCTACATGAAATTCAAATAGGTTTTATTAATTTGAAACATAGAACAACCCCTAATGATATTTCAGTTGAGAGAATTAAATTCATTTAACGATATGTATTGCAAGTCTGAGAGATCTTGTGCAAGTGTTTTGTTATTCATGTGACTGTGGAGAACCAGACTATATCAATAACTCATTACGTAATTTAGTCATTTTAATGTAATAAAGCCAATATATTACTTGGCACAATACATGTGACATATTTTTATTACTTTGATTAAGTTAACGTATTTTAGTGTAGTTTGGTATAATTGTTCAAGAGATATGAATAAGAGTTTTCCGAGCTCATAGCATCAATCAAACTAACTAATCTATGAAAATTTGATTCCGAATTCAATTTGTGAATGTAATTTTATGAATTTCCCTGTCATAAGTTAAGTATTGTGTTGTTAGAATTGTGATGAAATTGGCTAATGTCAACGTAATCTATCAAACTTTCGGTACTACAAGCACATTGAAAACAATTACACTGGACAGATTTTCATAAAACTTGCATTGAGTAATAAATATCACTATGGAAGGGCACTAGAAAAATTTGGATCAATTCGGTTTGACAACTGAGCTAAATGACAGTTATTTTACATTCCTTTGACTCGTAATAGCAACACCGAAAATGTGATTACACGTAGAACTTGTATACAATATTATTAATTTTCAACACAATCGTGCCTTAAGACACACGCTATTTCATATGTAATTTTAATGCGTCATTCAAATATGGTTATGGTCGTAATGAAGCGGTAATCCAATGAAATAAAATGCACGTCATTCAAAAGAATTTATGGAAACCACTTTCTTGGATTTAACTCGTAAATGTTATCCGTAATAAGTATATTTCTATTTGAACATGGTTTAACACGGACTGTCTGATGTATGACGGAATAAATACTTAGTATTATCCCAAAGGACGCCTTTCAAATGGAGCTTACGACGGGTGAAACATAAAACATTCAATGTATATAGAGAGAAACATAATAAAAAAAATGTCATTGGTATTAAAATGGGGGGGGGGGAGATATCCCACTGTTTGTGACTTAAGATATAGCTTAATATAACATAATGACCGCGGAATATTCAGCCGCAATTAACGGCATTTAAGTCTAAACGGAAGAAGTTCTCACACATAAATTATTGTTCACAAACCGATATTATTAAGTACAGAAAATACTGGTATCTATTTATAGTAAACAATTTTATAAAGAGTCACTCTTTCTTTTTATGTAAATAAAAACTTCGGATTTTTGAACAGCTGATGTAAACATATGTTACTTTACATGGAATTGTTTGTACTCAAACAGCAAGCTAAGATACGCAACAAGCTGAAATAAGACATTACACTGGGCTTTTGAAAGGAGCTCACGTTACCATGAACAGTGTAGACTCGTTTTTTTTAAAAGTGTGACCTTCAAGATGAAATTGGTTTTTGTATTGAACTTAGCAAAAATTAATTTAGTTTGAATCATTTTTGCAACAAGATGTTTAGTAACGGCACCAACGCCCAGGGGAAAATACACTAAGGGATCACTTTTCAGGGTGATAAATTGACTGAGTTATTTCGCGGAATAATTTACAACAAAGTCTGTCTTGCGTAGCTTATTTCTCGCCGTCTGCTTCGCAGTGATTCGAAACTCGCAAATGGCCAGCTCTCCCCACCCCTATTTCCACCTCTCCCGAATACGGTTCAAGTATCGAAAAAATGTGTTTTGTCTGGCCGAGGTTGTCGGGAGAACATGAGAGTAGATAGAATAAGCCGATAAGGGAACAGGAGCCAGGAGCCAGCTTTGCGGTTTCAGCCACTACCTTCATGGATTATGTCATCATGTTGTCGTTACCATCTTGGATTACGTCGCCACATTGTATTATGCGATCACCACCATGTTTTATTATGCCACCATTTTGAGTAACATTATTGTGGCCATCTTGTATTACAGCACAATCTTGTATTACATAATTACCATCACACTGTTTATGCCACCATCTTGTCTCTTGATAACTCACATTTATTTCATGCTCTATCAATTTATTTTCACCCTTGTTATCTTTATTTCATTCTCTATCAATCATTTTCACCTTGGTCGCCTTTCTTTCATGCTCTATCATTCCTTTTCACCTTAGTTACCAGACTTTTATGCTCTATCAATACATGCCCACAATCTAGGATTTTATTTTCCTTGGTCAACTTTTATCATGTTCTGTCATTCCTTTTCACCTTAGTTACCTTTATTTTATGCTCTATAATTTCTCCTTGTTTAACTATTATTCATTCTGTCGCCTGCTGATTACTCGATCCCCTCGAACTACCATCTTAGATGTAATTTTACTCTGTCATAAGGTCGAACTGGAATTGCTTTTTGATTACGATGTGCATTTCTTTATAGATGCTGGTATTCAAGGAGTGGCTGAATGCATTAAGTGCCACCCTGTGGCAAATAACCAGTACATGGCTGAAGAATATGATCCAGAGTTGCAATCTTCACATCTGTAAAATACTGATGCCAATAACCTGTATGATTGGGAAATGTCATTCTCTCTTCCTTACTCAAGATTTGAATGGATATGCACACACTTGGATGAGATGACCATGCCAGACAACAATGATAATGGATATGTACTGGAAATTGATGTGGAGTNATATGCACACACTTGGATGAGATGACCATGCCAGACAACAATGATAATGGATATGTACTGGAAATTGATGTGGAGTAACCAGATGGAATTCATGGTGTCCACAAAGATTTAATATTATTGCCAGTCAATGAATGTCCCCCAGAACTAAGCAGAGAAATCTAATAGCCGCTCTTACAGATAAAAGGAACTACATTGTTAATTACATGCTCTTAAAACAGGTGGTTGAACATGGTCTGGATATAAAGAATATTCATAGAGAGATGAGGTTTATCCAAGAAACTTCGGTGAAACCATACATTGACTTAAATACCTCGAAACAATGTGTTACTGCCAACGATTTTGAAAGATTTCTTTAAACTTTCCAACAATTCGGTGATTGGCAAGTTACTGGAAAATAAAAGAAAGCATCAGAACGTGGAACTTGTATGCAAGGATATGTGACTGAGAAGCTTATACCATGGCCAGCTTTCCAGGATCGAATAACATATAATGACTTTCTGTAATTCATCAATATGGAATAGGAGAACCTCTTGCTCGACAAGCCAATATATGAAGAATTCTCAGTACTTGACTTGTCCAAGGCTTTAATTTATTGGTTTCTCTACAGGAAAATGAAGAAAAAATATAATGAAAATACATAGCTTGTGTATATATTTATATAGTTTGATATACGAAATCATGACAGAAAATTTTTTCAAGATTTCCTCAGAGTCAGAATTCATGATGAATTTTGTCACAAGTGCCTACCCACCCACTCACTACTGATATGCAACCACCAACAATAAAATGGTTGGTAAATTTATAGACGAGTGCGGTTGCAAAAGAAATGAAAAAGTATGCAGGGCTGAGAGCGAAAATATTATTGCATAGATGAAATGGAAAGACTGTCAAGAGAGGAAAATGTATTCGGAAGTCCTGAATCAATAACATAAAATTTTTGGTGGGGTATAATGAAGGCAACTAAAGTGAAAAGTAATGAAAGTTATCGAATGTAATGCCTGGAAAAAACTAGCAATAAATTGATGACGATCTCATAGAGGATGAATAATTGGGAAGCAAGGTGGAATAATGGATCATAAAAGAAGGAAATTAAATCCACGTGGCAGTTAGATGGGACCGAATAANTTGGGAAGCAAGGTGGAATAATGGATCATAAAAGAAGGAAATTAAATCCACGTGGCAGTTAGATGGGACCGAATAAGGAGCAGGTGACATAATGTGTAATAGTAAAACAAGATGAAATGATAAGGCATAAAATAAATGTAACTAAGGTAAATAGGAATATCAGAGTATGATAAAAGGTGACTAAGGAAAATATAATCCAAGATGGCAGGCACAGAATGACAGAGCATTATATAAATTTGACTAAGGTGAAAAGGAATGATAGAGCATGAAGGAAAGGTGACTTAGGTGAAAATTAATGATAAAGCATGAAATAAAAATGAATAATTGGGAAACAAGATGGCAGCTCAAACGTTATGGTGGCGATGACGTAATACAATACGGCGACGATGGTGTTATCCAAAATGGTGGCATAATGCAAAATGGAAGTGATGACATCATGCCAGATGGTGCCATAATCCAAGATGGCAGCGACAACATGGTGACGTTATCTAAGACGGCGGTGGCCTAAGCCATAAAGTCGGCTCTCGGCTTCTGTTTACGTATCGACTTCTTCTATTTACTTACACCCAAACAAACGAAAGAAAAAAAAGGGTGCGTGTACTTATGTACGGGGGTTAGAAGTTATGTTTCTTTGGCGTGACTAAAATAAAAGTTTCGCGCATAACCTCAAATACTTTAAAACACTTTCACAATTTTATTATAACATTTTTGTCACTTACAAATTTTTTCACAGCACAGACGATACGCGCATAACCTCAAATACTTGTGTACCTTGCGTTTGTATATAGACAAACGATACGCGCATGCGCGTTGGGTCATACCCTACCACGTTCACTGTCGAATTTCGTTACACTGTGGGCGTGCAACNTTGGGAAGCAAGGTGGAATAATGGATCATAAAAGAAGGAAATTAAATCCACGTGGCAGTTAGATGGGACCGAATAACGAGCAGGTGACATAATGTGTAATAGTAAAACAAGATGAAATGATAAGGCATAAAATAAATGTAACTAAGGTAAATAGGAATATCAGAGTATGATAAAAGGTGACTAAGGAAAATATAATCCAAGATGGCAGGCACAGAATGACATAGCATTATATAAAGTTGACTAAGGTGAAAAGGAATGATAGAGCATGAAGGAAAGGTGACTTAGGTGAAAATTAATGATAAAGCATGAAATAAAAATGAATAATTGGGAAACAAGATGGCAGCTCAAACATTATGGTGGCGATGACGTAATACAATACGGCGACGATGGTGTTATCCAAAATGGTGGCATAATGCAAAATGGAAGTGATGACATCATGCCAGATGGTGANTGGTGGCATAATGCAAAATGGAAGTGATGACATCATGCCAGATGGTGACATAATCCAAGATGGCAGCGACAACATGGTGACGTTATCTAAGACGGCGGTGGCCTAAGCCATAAAGTCGGCTCTCGGCTTCTGTTTACGTATCGACTTCTTCTATTTACTTACACCCAAACAAACGAAAGAAAAAAAAGGGTGCGTGTACTTATGTACGGGGGTTAGAAGTTATGTTTCTTTGGCGTGACTAAAATAAAAGTTTCGCGCATAACCTCAAATACTTTAAAACACTTTCACAATTTTATTATAAAATTTTTGTCACTTACAAATTTTTTCACAGCACAGACGATACGCGCATAACCTCAAATACTTGTGTACCTTGCGTTTGTATATAGACAGACGATACGCGCATGCGCGTTGGGTCATACCCTACCACGTTCACTGTCGAATTTCGTTACACTGTGGGCGTGCAACNGACGATACGCGCATGCGCGTTGGGTCATACCCTACCACGTTCACTGTCGAATTTCGTTACACTGTGGGCGTGCAACTTCCGTTGCACACTAAACTTTTACCCACAACGCACCAAAAGAAGTATAACTTCAAAAAATTTTAACGTAGCCGTAACGATTTGCGAGTTATCTCGCTACATGTAAGCGACCGCGGTGGCGATGCGAAGAAAGCAGCACCCACTTGCGCGGCTTGAAAGAGTCCGTAGCCGTTGAAAGCCTCGCGTAGCGTCTGCTGCATATTCATCCCAGCTGTAGCCAGTTTTCGTTGTAATTTCAAATATGTATGCAAATGGTTGGCGCGGTTACACGGCTTGATGACGGTTGTGGTGCGGTAGGTGGTTGGCGGAAGGGAATCGCGGGGGGAAGGAAACACGGTGTATATAAACGGGATGTTCATGGTGGTTGGAAAGGAGGGAGATGGTAGGGGTGTTGTTTGGCAGACCTGCCCGCCTTCCTCCCCTCGAGTATTAATTGAGTTATTTCGCATTCTCACGGTGAGTAGTTGGAAAAGGGGTTGGGTGTGTGGCCCGTTCTCCATACCCAACCACCCACGCCTACAACCTTCCCCCCTCCCCTCAATCCCGAAAATGCTCGGTGGATTAGCCCGCTACCCTGCTCCTGTTTCAATTCGCAATTCGTAACTAATTTCGGTTAAGGGAATCCACCCCGCATTCCCCTTGTTTTTTGTTAGCTTCTTAGGATTACACTTTTACATATGTGGCGGTTTATAAGCTACTAAGTGCTTCCTTTCTTGACTATTCCGGGGAACTTTGATTCATTCCCTATTCCTTCCTTGAATATTGCGCTATGTTAATAAGTCCCAGCGTACGGGCGAGAATCAGCACAGTATTTTTTGGGGAAAAAGGAGACATGTTCTTGGGCATAAGCCAGACGGAGCCGACGGTGACGCGAATGAGTTCGGGGATGGAATGTAGTTGGAGATTGACACCTTGTACTTTGCAGATAGCTGTAATACGGGAAAGTCCAGGCATTAAGGGTGTTCAAGTGCCAACAATTATTTTAGATATTTTTAGGGTATTTTATAATTCTGTTTCATTACATCAAAGAGTACATTGATAAAAGCAAAACAATGGAAAATTCATTTACGAAAAGTACCAAGAGAAAATATAGGAATTTTTAGTTGATATGCATGAGCATACAAGTTTAAAAAATTTACGTAATACGCAATTTTTGGCTACAGTTCATGGAATTTCTTCCAGTGGTTCGGACATAATTTTATTTTGAGTTTTAAAATACAACTGAAATCCAAAATAGCCGGAAGTTTAACCCTGATCACAGGCTAACAAAATGCTACACTTCAAAAAAATATCTTTGTGGCGTTCCTAAATCTTCAATACAACACTTTGCTGAAATCAAACGTTGTGCTCGTTTAACTCTTCGAAATTGGTTTGGCACAAATATTAAGGTTAAAATGCTGATAACTGTACTAAAAAAGTATGCGAGAGTTATGTTTAACTTATTTGTCATTTTTATGAAATGGNGGTTAAAATGCTGATAACTGTACTAAAAAAGTATGCGAGAGTTATGTTTAACTTATTTGTCATTTTTATGAAATGGCTTTTTATATTTTTTTTTTATAGAAAAACAGCAAAAAAAATTTTTCGAATACAAAAATTAATATAGGCAGTTAAACAATCTTAGGCTAAACTGGCATATAAGGAGGTCAGTGTAGAGTGCCTCTACANAAAAAATTAATATAGGCAGTTAAACAATCTTAGGCTAAACTGGCATATAAGGAGGTCAGTGTAGAGTGCCTCTACACTGACCTCCTTATATGCCAGTTATAAGCACAATTGTGAATGTTTCCAGTATAACCAGACAGCCGACAATGTCAAATAAGAGCTACAGTTTTGACATTTCTACCGTAGCTTCTTCCTTCCGGCAATCCGGGTTCTATTATTGACGGTGTTATTCCAATCTATGCAACTGGGAATTGTGGCGGTTGTTGCCTATTAACAGTGGATTTCCTCGACATACTCCACGTTTCCCGTAGCATTTATCTTTCGTTGCTCTCTCACGTGCATTTTGATTCAAACCCACGGGTGCTAAAGATCTCGTTAAGCGTCATCCAATTCTTTCAGCTGATCACCAAGTAAAATATAGCATCGTTTTGTGACTCTTCTGGATATGATGCCAACATTTTCGGTGGACTGTAGGATTTTATTTTTATCTCGCGATCCATCATGAAAGAGTAAGGAAGTATTTGGAACTGGAAATCCTGATGGGATCAATTATTTATAACAGGCTAGTTATACTAGAGAAAAACACGAAACAAACGTTGCATGTTTTGCTATGTTACGAAAAAAATAAAAAATACAAGATGGTTTTCCCAAAATCTGAGTGTAGAAAAAACATTAATCTTATAAAAAATATATTAATAATTAATATTTAATTTCGTATTAATTTTTGTAGGTATTTTATTGCAGATTATATATATATATATGAATATACATATATATATAAGAACAGTTAATTATTCGTATATTTGCAAAAATTTAACAATTCATGGAGTTTACGTGATTATATATGCATAAACACATTTTTACGGTAGGACCAGTTAATTGCATATTTCTTGTTGATAAAATTATTCCTTTTATTCTGACCAAAAAAATCACAAAAGACACATGACCCAAATTAAAGTAAGAGACGATAAATATTACGTAGTTGACTGTAAAACGGACTACTGGACAATTGTAAAACTTAAGTGTATGATTCCTGTTTTTTTGCCCTAATACATGCATGGGTTAAGCCAGGAATTTTCGCATGGTTGTTTTTTATATTAAACACGACAGGGAAGTTTGGGCAAAGCACAGCTACAATTTTTTTTTAATTTACGGCACGGTCTTGGCTTTATGACCCTTCGATTTCAATAATTCTCTTTCAAAGTGTAAGATCTACAAATTGAAACTGCAGTTAGTGAAGAAAGAGTCGACTTACATTTAGTAAACGTGAGAAGAATAATTGCCTGAAAAGTAATTTGTAAAAAAAAGCAAAGTATTAATGATCTTCCAAATGCCTAGCACCCCGTATTGCTTGTTATAATATTACTCTTTGGAGTGTTTTACAAGTAAATTCGAAATAAATGCGGGTGTGTGGAGGTTAACGACCCGAAGGTTGGTCGGAACCTAAGACACTACGCGGAAATGGATGTGGCAATGGTTTACCATTGCCTTCCGCGGGATGGATTAGATGAAGCAAGATGAGAATGGAGCAACGCTGAATGCAAGGACTGGGGGAACCCCGAGAAAACCTGCCGACCAGCGGCATCGTCCGGCATGATTCCCACTTGCGAAAATCCGGGAGTCACCCGGGGATTGAAGCCGGTTTGCCTTGGTGGGGGGCTAGCAGGCTAACAGGTAACATTGCAATCAAGCAGATAATACATGCTGTTACTTAGCAACCAGCGCTTGAGTTTATGCGCGTATAAAATTTTATTTTAGTCACGCCAAAGAAGTGTAATTTCTAACGCGTGTACAAAAGTACACGCACCCCATTTTTGAACTCCTAGGTACTTAATTTATCTGTCGTAACGAGTATGCGATTTTCTACAAAAACGTAATAACAAAAAAAAAACATTTTTATCTATTTTAGTAAAAAATGAATCTCTGAATATCTGGAGCTTTTTTCCGCGTGTGAGGNTAGCAACCAGCGCTTGAGTTTATGCGCGTATAAAATTTTATTTTAGTCACGCCAAAGAAGTGTAATTTCTAACGCGCGTACAAAAGTACACGCACCCCATTTTTGAACTCCTAGGTACTTAATTTATCTGTCGTAACGAGTATGCGATTTTCTACAAAAACGTAATAACAAAAAAAAAAACATTTTTATCTATTTTAGTAAAAAATGAATCTCTGAATATCTGGAGCTTTTTTCCGCGTGTGAGGANAAAAAAAAAACATTTTTATCTATTTTAGTAAAAAATGAATCTCTGAATATCTGGAGCTTTTTTCCGCGTGTGAGGAAGAGAAGCGCAGGAGCGATAAGCGATAAGGGCGACACTGCCACGAGCTCGAAGTGTCCCATCGCCGCTAACTGCAAGACTCCACTCAGAGAAGAACCTCGACAAAACCTCTGTGTTTGGTCAAAAATAAATTAGACTCTAAACAAAATATTTTGTTGTAATAACTATGTACATTGGTTTGCCCACTCATTTCATTTTGTTCGTTCAAAAATACAGTTCGAGAGTTCGTTTTTACTTTGCGGGACAGTTATGATGGTAGTAGTGTTTGTTAGTGCATTTATTTATGCTTAGTGATCGTGTAAACATGATAATAAAACAAGTTCAACAGGAAACTAAAATGTAAAGCTGTAGAACGTGAAATATTTATTCGCGCACGTTGTCTCATATGAAGTCGCTTAAGCTGAGGTTGC
The DNA here is from genome assembly GCA_002778355.1 of Clitarchus hookeri. NCBI lineage: Eukaryota > Metazoa > Arthropoda > Insecta > Phasmatodea > Phasmatidae > Clitarchus > Clitarchus hookeri. The sequence goes on along the minus strand of NQII01003504.1, from coordinate 238,799 downwards.
CAGTGCGCAGCGTGCGAGAAAAAATAATGCAGGATCGAATCTCGGTCAGGGATCCAATGTTTTTTTTTNGAGGTTGCCAGTGCGCAGCGTGCGAGAAAAAATAATGCAGGATCGAATCTCGGTCAGGGATCCAATGTTTTTTTTTGTATTAAATGCACTTAGAGCTAAATTAATATTTAATTGCACCAACCAAATCTGTGTTTGGGGCAAGNGTTTTTTTTTGTATTAAATGCACTTAGAGCTAAATTAATATTTAATTGCACCAACCAAATCTGTGTTTGGGGCAAGCAAATTATAACCACACAATAATTTGGTTACAGCAACAAAATATTTCATTGCCCCTATACAAACAATATTTCGTTGCACCAAACAAACTTTGAGTAAACAAAACCTTTTTGTCAGTGTCTGAAGTGGCGTGGAGTGTTCTCGTCACACTGCGTGTACCTATGGCACTTTCAGCCTTGACCCTATTGTTTTATTGGTGGAAAGTCTTCAGGAAGGATCAATGCAGGGCCCTTATGTAGTTTAGAACGTATCTGACACGTATATTATGAGTTACAGCGCTTTGAAAAAGTAGTTTTTAGCCATTTTTTGGAGTGCTATGAAATGGTGTTTCTAATAAGCTTGACGTCTCGAAATCACTCAGCAGCCCTTGCCTGAAGTGTGTATTATTTTCGGAGTACATTGGAAACTCGTTTAATAGTTTCGTTGTTAAACGTGTATTTCAAACCCCCTGCAACGCAGTTCAGGCGCCATGTGCGCGGGAGCTTGAAGTAAGAGAAGTTTTACTCATATTGATCTCTGGATCACGTGATGCCATCCCAGTCTCATAGACTTAGTCATTTTAGTGATGCGTCAAAAAAAAATCACCGTTTCGACATCCCCACAATGCGACAGCGGCGTGGTAGCTATCAGATAAGTAATTAGCCTCGCCACATTTAAATTAATTTTATCAATTTTGGCGTGTACACGTTTCATTATCAGATTTAACAATGCAGTTGTAAATATTTCACTACAGTACGTTTAAGTGAGCATCTGTATACTACAAATGCCATATCTATGTATAAAATGAAGTGTCCGGACTGAATGATTCACCCACTTATAAAAGCACAGCCCAAACTGCTTGACGCAAAAGCATGGAAATTTAACGATGTCATCCCCTTAGTGTTTAGTCACCCACAAAGAAAGGACTTTTCGAAATTAAATACCTTAGAGTGTGAAAAGGGAGAAAATATGTTTTCGAGAACAACTCTATAGCTCATTAACACATTAATTGACATATAAGCTATTAGTAGCTCACAGCAGCATGATTCTTCTGAAGCCATGTGAACCATATGTGGATCTCAGTCAATACTTGAACTATGCCACGTCAGCCACCATGTAGTTAACAGACTGGGTTTTGTTAGGAAGCCTCATAACGCACCGGTGTACAAAAAACAATGTTTTTTTTAAATGTAAAAAGTTACACGCGACCTCAGAGAATACAGCTGTGTAGTTAGCAATCTAACTTTTAATTGGCAGCACTAGTATTGTTGACAGAAGTAAGGTTGCATTTTTTATGATTTTTTAAATTTTTTCCTTTTATTATTATGAGTTGTTTCATTGGGTTGTGTGTTTTTTAATCGGGCTGCATTATTTTTAGCAGGGTAAAAATGTTAGTTAATTTAGTGTTAGTTATAGCAGTAGTATTAGAAGTGAGTAATTAGGTGATAATATAAATGATGACCCAGATTTTCAACCTTTTGTTTGGGAAAGAACCATGAAACAAAAAACTTATTGAAAGTGATTTGTAAATCCAGTTAAGACGAAGATAATGTTACAGAAGTTGCTTCGACCCAGGTAGGTGCAAGTAATCAACTAAATGTTAGTATTCCTTGTACAGTATCAAGTTTCGAGAACATATGTAAAAGTGTTCTAGTGAACTTTGTGGACAATTCCGATGCTAGTGTCAGTGAAGTTCAGTCAGAATATGACCGCAGTTTTCACAGAAGTGATTCTGATTCCATTGTTGACCAAATTCCACGTGTAAATAGTGGGAGTGTTAATATGATTTGCGGTGATTTTACAAGTGAGCCAGTAATTTTCCCAGAAATTTCAGTTCTCCTCTCAGCGATGACGTTCTTGATACTATATGTAATAGTTCACCTGAGCACGCGTATGTGTTTTCCTTAACAATTACATAAGNTCTGATTCCATTGTTGACCAAATTCCACGTGTAAATAGTGGGAGTGTTAATATGATTTGGGGTGATTTTACAAGTGAGCCAGTAATTTTCCCAGAAATTTCAGTTCTCCTCTCAGCGATGACGTTATTGATACTATATGTAATAGTTCACCTGAGCACACGTATGTGTTTTCCTTAACAATTACATAATAGACTATCTTGCTCACGGGAGAAATCGTAACGCTAGCGAGAAAATAAATATAAAAGATATAAGTAAGCAGCCCAAACTTAGAAAATGGAAAGAGACTCCCAGGGTATAAATATATTTTTTCGTGGCATAGCTATTTGGATGTGTTTAGCAAGAATACCTAATATAGCCTGTTACTGGGGCAACAAAATACTGTGTTCAAACATGGTCAGCAATACCATGTCACGAAACAGGTTTGAGATATTACTTGGAATGTTTCATGTGAAACAGCTACTCATTGGGACAGGCTTTAGAAGATCCAACCTTTCGTAAATCTTATCCTACCCTTGTGTCAGGCAGTTGTTCCACAAGAAGACATCTTATTATTGATGAAACAATAATACCCTCGAGGGTACATTTGTTGTTTCGTCAATATGTACCAAAGGAAAGACGTCGGTAATGTGTAAAAANGCAGCCCAAACTTAGAAAATGGAAAGAGACTCCCAGGGTATAAATATATTTTTTCGTGGCATAGCTATTTGGATGTGCTTATCAAGAATACCTAATATAGCCTGTTACTGGGGCAACAAAATACTGTGTTCAAACATGGCCAGCAATACCATGTCACGAAACAGGTTTGAGATATTACTTGGAATGTTTCATGTGAAACAGCTACTCATGGGGACCGGCTTTAGAAGATCCAGCCTTTTATAAATCTTATCCTACCCTTGTATCAGGCAGTTGTTCCACAAGAAGAAATCTGTATTGATGAGATAATAATACCCTCGAGGGTACATTTGTTGTTTCGTCAATATGTACCAAACGAAAGACGTCGGTAATGTGTAAAATTTTTTTAACTTTGCCTTACTTATGGATACAAATAGAGTTTGTAAATTTATGCAGGGAAAGAGGCAACAACAGGTGTAGGAGTCCCACAGAAGGAAGTCTTGGAGCTAGTTGAGCCATTGTTTCATTCAGGACGAACACTGTATTGCGACAATTGCTATACGAATGTTTCTTAGGCCACACAGTTCATGAATTCAGAAACACATCTTGTAGGAACACTCCGCAGTTGTGGGATGGGTAATCCACAAAATGCAGTAAAGGAAAAAATCAAAAAGCGTGAGATGATGTCAGCACAGAGTAACTCAAAGGTTGGTGTGATCAAATGGCAAGATACATTAGAGGTACTAATTCTTACCGCAAATCATAAAGATGAGTTTATTGAATTCAACAAAAGGGGAACTCAATTTTTGAAATCAAGAGTAGCTGCAGAATATAATAAGGCGAAATCATTTATTGATTTATCTGACCAGATGAGTTCGTGCCTTACAACCATAATACGGACAATCAAATGGTATCGAAAAATTGTCCTTTAGATATTATTTGGTACTTCTGTTGTAACCGCCTTGGTGTTATGTTATATGGAAAAGAAAGGATCCAAACCCGTTATGAAGATAATCAAATTCAGAGAGTNATTTTTGAAATCAAGAGTAGCTGCAGAATATAATAAGGCGAAATCATTTATTGATTTATCTGACCAGATGAGTTCGTGCCTTACAACCCTAATACGGACAATCAAATGGTATCGAAAAATTTGTCCTTTAGATATTATTTGGTACTTCTGTTGTAACCGCCTTCGTGTTATGTTATATGGAAAAGAAAGGATCCAAACCCGTTATGAAGATAATCAAATTCAGAGAGCTACTAGCTCTACGCTTACCTCAAGTAAAACATCTTGGGCCAACTAAACCTGTTCCATTGCCAGACGAACAACAGAAACATCAGGTGCATCATTTGATGTCAACTGGCCCAACAAGAACTCTCGGCGCCGATGAAGTGTGGGCTACAAGAGACATAGAACATCGGAAAACCGCGATAACGCCTCAAAAACGGTGAAAAGAGCAACAACAAGATGTTCAATGTGCAACGTTTTCCTGCGTGTTGACTGTTTCAGTGATGTACATCCATTTGTAATTAAGTAATAAAAAACGAAAGAATAGGTACTTTTTTTCTTCAAAAATAACAAGTATTGTAAAATTTATATAATTCAGCAAACAGAAATTATGTTTGAATTAACTATTCCATGGTGAATATGTGTATAAAAAGGCAAGTAAGATCAGTTTTATGATTGTTTTCGTTTGCAATGTCTTGTTTTCTAAATTAGCAATTTTTTTCTATTCGTGCTCAGAATAACAACGAAACGTTTAATGCGTAACATCATCATGTGTGTTGACTGTTATAGTGATAAACATGTGTTTGTAAATAAGTAATCAAAAACTCAGGAAACTTTTGTTTTGCTCCAAAAATGCCAACAGCATTGTTGTAAAATGTATTTTATTCAGCAGAAAATATTAATATTTGATTGGACTATTTCGTGATAACGAAGTGTGGAGAAAAATTTGTGTGAAAACTAGATTCATGATAATTTTTGTTTGCATTGCNTTTGTTTTGCTCCAAAAATGCCAACAGCATTGTTGTAAAATGTATTTTATTCAGCAGAAAATATTAATATTTGATTGAAGTATTTCGTGATAACAAAGTGTGGAGAAAAATTTGTGTGAAAACTAGATTCATGATAATTTTTGTTTGCATTGCCTTGTTTGCTATAGTACAAATTTTTAGCTATTTCAGCTCAAAATATCAACAAAATTTTCAGTGCATAACATAATTCTGTGTCTTAACTGTTATAGTGATGCATAAGAAAATAAGTAATCAGAAACTCAAGAAATTTGTTTTGCTTCAAAAATGTCAAGAGTATTATTGTAAAATCTATTTTAATTAGTGCAAAAAATTCCTTTTTGTAACTGATGTACATGCGCACAAAAAAATTATTTTTCGAAACCAGTCACGACGGTTTTGAATTGTTTGTTTTGTTTACTACTGTAGAACAAATTATTTTATTGCAGCACAAATAATGTTTGTGNGAAAATAAGTAATCAGAAACTCAAGAAATTTGTTTTGCTTCAAAAATGTCAAGAGTATTATTGTAAAATCTATTTTAATTAGTGCAAAAAATTCCTTTTTGTAACTGATGTACATGCGCACAAAAAAATTATTTTTCGAAACCAGTCACGACGGTTTTGAATTGTTTGTTTTGTTTACTACTGTAGAACAAATTATTTTATTGCAGCACAAATAATGTTTGCAAGCCACATGTGGCACACACGGATTGAGTACGAATATTAGTGAAAATGTTGTGCGGAGGCCATGGGAGTAAATTGTCACTCACGCCATAAAAACCTTAAAAATCTGCTCTTATCAAATTAACACATATGTATGTAGATATTAAAGTCCAGCGATGACACTAAACGTGTTTAGGAATGACCCATGGAAACACCCCCACGTTATAAAATGGGTCACAAGATAAATTTTTACATAAGCTGTGGTAGTCAAAGTGTAACACGATGAGAAATTGTCGTACTCTTAGTTTCAAATGGCAGCCAATGCAAATAACTAAAACTTAATTTAAATTTGTTAGAAATAAACACTTAATATGGTTTAAACACGTAAAATGGGTTTTCGAGGACTCGTTAATAGCGCATTATTAATAGTGATTCAAGAAGCCACCTACAAAAAATTCTAAATCACATTATCAGTATTTTTTTACTTTGGAATTTTATTTAGTACCAAAAGGGGTAAAATATATATTCGAAGGCTCCTCAATAACCCAGTAACCCGAATAGATATATTTATGCTCTCTACTTTAAAATGTTGGCTGTATTAATAACTAAAAACTAATTTCATAATTCTTCTTAATTGAAGCTCTTAAGAAAGTGAAAAATTCTCGAATGTGTTTTCGATTATGTGTTACCTAGAATATATTGTTTCGATGTTTTGTAAAATCGTATGAAACGAAAAAATTATGAATAGAAATTAAATCTGTTTCATACTGAAAATAAAGTTTAATTTCCGTTAGAGTCGTAAATAAAGTTGTTAGGGCTGGGCAAAATTAATATTTAAATAGCTTGTTTTTTTGTAGACTCGGCGGTCAGAGAAATACATCACGCTATGTAATTTTCCTTATGTGGTTCATATGCATGTGAAAATCACAGCTTATATCGAGGTTAATAATTTCATAAACCATTTTCGTTGAAGAGTGAGTTGCCAGTTATTTGTAGCAAATTTAATTGGATTCTTGTAAACAGAAATGTCGGTACTATCAACTTGCGAATCTACAGTAAAACTGTAAAAATTACACGCTATAACAATGGCGAAGGCGTTAAGTTTCTATTTTGTTTCCTAGCAAACCTGACATTTTATTCACTCTAACTTGGATATTTTCTAGAAGAATTACAACTAGAAATGCTCGCATTACAAAAATTATTTTATATAATCATTATTCTCTAGTTATGACGTTAATTGGCTTTCAAAAGTTGCTATAGAAGATGATATAACGAAATAATAAATCCTTAGCATAGTTTACTGAAGTTGTTAGAATAAGTAGAAATAGAGTACAAATATATGTACACACTTGTAAAAGTTAATGATTATTTAGTCAATTACCCTGTGGAGTTACTCAAGAGTATCAACCGTCTGATCCAGTATTTCCCAAAGTATGAGTCGCGAACTACTGGTGCGTCGCAGACTCAAATTTGGTGGGCCCCGAAAAATAAAATTTCATACATGAACATATCCATGAGTTATATATAAATGCCGAAATAAACTGGACTTTTCGAATTCATTGCGATTGAAAGTGACAAGAATTGAAGTGGAAACTAAAGCTGTAATGGGAATAAATAGAAAACAAATGCATCCTGCGCATTGAAATATCTGATTTCTTACAACCAAAATGATTTTTAAACTAAATTAGTAATATAACACACTGTGTAATACTGTTTGTTAAGGTATAGTTGATCATTAAAATTTTTCTTTAGTAATTCAACTTTTTTAACTATTTTATTAATCTCACTACCCTTCACTTCCTTACGCTACGTAAGAAGTACAATGTGAACATGATGGAACAGCGATACGGTACGTTTCTTGCATAAGGCATTACAGTGGGTCCTAAACTTTGGCTTTTTTTTTTAAATGGGTCGCGGTTCATATATCTTTGGGAAGCGCTGCTCTGACCTATCACCGCACAAGTTTCTCCTCAAGGTCAGGACTGCGCTCATGTTACCGCCAAAACACTTCAATAGCATCAGGCTCCAGGTGAAGACACGACCAAAAAAAAACTTAATCAGAGCCAGTTTTCACTGGATGTGCACCTCATTACATTTAAGTACCCTTTTAAATTTAAAGGACTGTAACTCCCCCTGTAGGTCTAGTTTGATATGACAAGTGAAGTCCAGAAACGGTCGCTAATTGTGGTAGGGGGAGATTTCAAAGATAATTGCTCCAGAGTAAGCTCAACTAGCAGCTGGTAATCTCAGTATAGGCTATTCATTGTAAAGTGAGCACTTTTTGAATCCCTCTCGTTTGGAATGATAGTCAATTAATATATTTTGTTTTAGTTTTAGACGTCAACTTTCAAGAAGGGTGAAATATATTCTGTGTTTATTACTTACATGGTAATATTCATTTTAAAAAAGTAATGCAAGGATAAAAATTTGCTGATAGGAAAGAAGTAACCAAGACCTCAAAAGTTCTCACTTTACCGTGAACAGTCTACAACTGAGGGCAAAACCTCTAATGTTGTGTACAAAGAGATCCTTTGTGAAAGCAAATTATTAGCTGCTCCGTATAGTACACGTGTAGTAACTACGAGGAAAAAGATTTTTTAAATATAATTTTTAAAAAAATTTATACAAAAATGTTGGTTATTATTACGAATGTTTACGAATAAAGCTGTGTACAGTAATTATAATTCCAAGGGATTATTTTACATGTTTACTTGTGTTCACAACACGTAACAAATATCAGAATATATATTTAGGATTACTGTTCAGTTGGGAATGCGGTCAATGGGCAGTCCGATTCATTTCCTGTGGTTTTCCATTTGGCCGCCGGGAGGATCCAATAACAAAAAATCGCAACCACCGGAAAAAAAAATTATACGTCATGGGAGCTGTTGATTCCAAACCTGCTTAACGCACTGCGTTGCTGAACTGCTGAAAACGAAACACTTTGCGCAAATTGTGATTACATTCACCCCCTCTCTCTCCCTCGGCAGCCTATGTTACGTCTGGCATTGCGACACGCCGAATTTACATGCCACAGAATCAAAAATGTCATCAATCAATCAGTTCTGTTTTACACGGACAAAGCAAATGAACATAGTTTTTTTTTTCGAATGCAGAGGTAAATTAAAAAAGAAAAAAAAAAGAACTTGCTGAGTACACAGTATAAACTTTATATTGCAAACGAATGAGGAAAATTATTAATGTAGTCATGTATTTACTTTCAATAAATTTTTAATTAATTACGGTGACAGTTTCGTTGTAAGAACAGGGTGCACACTGAGCGCTCAAACTTACCGCAGCGAGGCGGCACACGAAAGTAATGTAACTGGATCTCGATTCCTGTGTTGGAAATTAGAGCTCTCCGCAAGATGAGTAAAAGACCAAGGCCGAGCCCTCGAATCCAGAACTCACACATATATGTATAGATAAAATATCGGTCAGGTATTCCTAACATAAACAATTGTAAAATGTTGATATCCCATTATTTCAGGTTTGTTTTGTATTCATATATTTTGTTAAGTTTACTCCCTTGGTTACAAATGAAAATAAAGTCGGTTTTACGGGCGAAGATTTTACGTGACAACGTAGTGCTGCGCGCGCGGCAGACTAGCTCCACCGCGTCGTTCGTCTTTGGAATTGCTTCCATGCAAGGTGGCTTTCTCCTTGGCCGGCTCGGCTCCCCTCCTGTTTCCTCCCCTCATTTCCCTCCCTTGATTACCCCTCCTCGGTGACTCATCGTAACGTTACCGAGCGTTACACTTTTTCATAAGTGACTCCCAGCCGCAACCTAATTTAAGACGTTGTCACGTCAAAAATAATAACCCTGTCACTTAACAAAGCTACATTTTTGGATTTAAAAAGTTAAAGCAGATAAATATTAGATTTTCATAACAACGAAACAAAATAAAGGCNGAAGCTACATTTTTGGATTTAAAAAGTTAAAGCAGATAAATATTAGATTTTCATAACAACGAAACAAAATAAAGGCAAACTCTAGAGGTAATTAACAAGATGAGTATTATTTTTTACTTTTTTGTTTAAGTTAATAGACTTCATAAAGTTACTGAGGATGCCTGTATTATTACTCATTACCTTTTATATGAAAAGACGAATTATTTGTTTCAACACAATTTCAATAATCACCAAAAATTATGTTCGTATACAAATTAACGTTATAATTTTTTGTAAATCTTCATTATTTAACTCTAGGGTTAGATGAAAAGTGAAGCTTCATACACTGAAGAGCCAAAAAAACTGCTACACCTCCCTAAAATCGTGTAGCCCCTACCCCCCACCCCCCTTTCACGCCCTCCACAGGACCACACAGAAGTGCCGCAAGACGACGTGGCATGGACTCGAATAATGTCTGAAGATATGCAGGAGGCAATACACACCATGAATCCNAAGTGCCGCAAGACGACGTGGCATGGACTCGAATAATGTCTGAAGATATGCAGGAGGCAATACACACCATGAATCCTGCAGGGCAGTCTACAAATCCAATTTGCGCCAATTTGAGAAAGGGTTGCACGTCTGTCACGTTTAATGATTCTCGTCAGTCGTCGTTTGTCCCGTTCTTTCACGATCTTTTTCTGGCCACAGCGATGTTGAAGATGTGATGTTTTACCGGCTTCCCAATATTCACGGTACACCTGTGAAATGGTCGTACGCGAACATCCAGATGTTATCGCTACCTCGGAGATGATATGTCCCATCTCTCGTGCACCGACTATAACACCACGTTCAAACTCGCTTAAATCTTGATAACCTGCCATTGTAGCAGCATTAACCGATCTAGCTGCCGACTGCATCGCGTTACTCTGATTGGNGTATCGCGGTACTCTGATTGGTTCCATACCTCAGTTATTTGCATACGCACGCCTATACCAGTTTTTTAGGCTCTTCAGTGTACATTCTAGTTGGCATTCCAAAATTTTTTTTTTCAAGTGAAATCTTTCATGGTGTAGATGGGTGGCTCAACTATGCAGTCTAGAAGTTACTTTAACTCGTCCACAGCAAGATTGCTATCCCGAGAAAAGGCCTCNCACAGCAAGATTGCTATCCCGAGAAAAGGCCTCACATATCTCACAAGGCATTACGAGCTGGCCATTTAAGTATCATGTAGCTCTAGCGTCGGGAACCGTTATATTTATTTGAAACAACATTAACAGCGATGCGATGGCCAAACGAATACACTTACAGTGTGATACAAAAAAATACCGCAACAAAAACACTACCCAGACGGCGGAAAAACTAAAAAAAATTTGCAATCGTTGAAGAATTTTTTTTTTTTTAACTGCTGAGATCAAGGCTTTTACTTTAAAATATTTACTTGGGAGGAAGCCCTTCCGACTTCGGGGTGGGTACTTTGGGGCTAAGGATAGTATGGGTGAAGATGGGAGGATTAACTGTTGGGCGAGGGAGAATCTTGGGTCAGGGTAAGCGTGCTTGCGGTTGGACTCTCCGCCACACTAAATTAGTACTGCCTAGTCCAAGGCTAACGATAGCATCCTCCACCACCCATCCATACCTTAAGGTGGCCGCCTGGGTAGGCCGCCGAACGGTGTGCAGAGCTCCAGCAGAAAACGGTTTGTTAAAAAATCGTCCAACGTGTCTGAATGAGGTGTGCTTACGAATAGAATTTAAGAAACGTTACGCGTCCGTATACGTTTTTCAGTTCCTCCATTTCTCTCTAAAGGATGTTTTTGTGATAGTGAAAATGGCTCACTGTAATTTTTAGGTATAAACATTACGGAACAAAACATTAAAAAAGTTATAGGGACGTGCATAAAACCTTTATTGTTATTAATGCTTCATAAAATAAAAACCTTGTGTCCGTTTGTTCGGACTCGTGTAACTTCCGAAAATATCAACCTATTTTCATTCTGTTTTTTTATAAACCTTCCTTTCATTCCCACGAGTGTTTGTACACATTTCTTTTTTATCTGTATTACCTGCAAAGGTACTAAAATCTGCAAAAAGCTCATTTTTACCATGTTTTCGCGTGAAGAAGCGCCTTAGTCAACAATGCAACGTAAACAATGCAATGTATACAATGTTAAGTCGCAACCTAGCAACATATCTATCTATCTATATAAAAACGGTATATCGAGACTTATAAGTACGTCAATGCTCGATATATCGATATATCGATACTTATATACATATATATTGATAATAATGTTCAACAAGCGAACATGTCACATACAAATCTGTAGATGTAACATTACACGAAAATGAAGCGGTAAATTATCCGCCAGAATTTCTAAATTCACTTGATGTTCCTGGATTGCCTCCANAACATTACACGAAAATGAAGCGGTAAATTATCCGCCAGAATTTCTAAATTCACTTGATGTTCCTGGATTGCCTCCACATATATTAACATTGAAAATAGGAGTGCCAGTCATTTTACTTCGTCACATCAATCCACCAAAACTTTGCAACTGCACACGCCTTTCAATAAAAAAAATTATGGGCAATACTATAGAAGTTACCATCTTGAAAGGTGCTTTAAAAGGAGAAGATGCGCTTCTTCCCAGAATTCAATTTATTCCATTAGAAATTTCCCTTCCACTTTAAAGCTCAAGGGATGTCATTGCAAATGTGCGGAGTAGATTTAGAAACAGAATGTTTTCGCACGGCCAATTGTATGTGTCGTGTTCTAGAGTAGGAAAACAATCCAACTTATTTATACGCGCGGAAGATGGTAAAACTAAAAACATTGTATACAAACGAGTACTTCAATAATAAAGATTTTGAAAATGCATATAAATCTTTCAATTAATTTCACAGAAATGAATAGAACCAAAATCTTTTATGCCACAACAACGCGTGGCCGGGTAAGCTAGTACTTCATAAAATGGCAGGGTCTCCGCTGAAAGTCTCGTAGAGGCGCGTTATAGACGGCAAGACTACACGCCAGTTTTAGTGCTTTGCGCGTAGAGGTGATGGGAGAGTTGATGCGCATGTCTCGGTCGCCACTAGCGCTCCCACGCTTTTAGGCCTCAGATATGCAAAATTCTTTCAACCTGGTGGCCACCTTAAACAACCACGTCATAGAAATAGTAAGTATTCCACAAATATTAATGAAAGTTAACACAAAAATATTAAACTAAACTTAAATAACACAGGATTTAGTAACAATTAATAATGAAACTAAATATTTCAAAGAATGTTGAAGAAGTCAGAAATGCACAAAGATGAAGTATAAATATCAGGACTTGCTATCAACCATTATTCGTTTTGCTTGACCATTCGATATATATATAAGTAATAGCAGAAAGATGTATATTAAACGTTTGCCATTTATTAATTAAAATAATTAGGCAAATCATAACGTTTTAACGAAATTTTCAAAAGAAAAACATTAACTCTTGAAGTATGAACATGACGACTGCAAAAATGAGCGTAATTTAGTAAACAATCTTGTATAATTATTTCATATCAAATATTTATTGTGTATTAAAATAAACACTAATGCTTTTCATTTTAAATTAAATATTAGGAATGACTAGGGGCGCATTGCCATATAAACATGATAAAACACAAATGATTATTCCGAATAAAGAATAAGAAAATTGACAAAATGGTAAACACAAATTGAGTGCCAAATAAAATGACACACGCTGCCTCCCTAAACCGGATCTGGTGTTTACAAAGATGAAGGGAGAGCAGTACCGATACAAAACAAGAAGTTACCGATATAACTAATGAACCTACTTTCCTCTACAGCTGTGAAAATGTTTAAATAAATACTTAAAACCGTAGATGGTAGGTAGTCCTTGACATCTTACTGACAGTATTACCTATCATAACTTCATAAATGGAGGACAAAACTGTTATCTATTAGCACTTTCGATGATTTTGTTACATACTGCCAGTATACAAAGTTAGGCTAAAATTTGTTGCATAGTTTCGTAGATACTTCACACAAATGATTTTTATAGCCGCCAATATAAAAATCAATGCCTGGGGCATATAAAACGCATAGATTATTATGATCTACCACACTACAAATTTCTTCGCAGAATTTCGTAGAAATCGGTTTATTTTTTCCGATGTATGACATATCATTTTAATATATGCTATTTTACAAATATTTGGACAAATTAGTCTTTGTGTAAACACGTTTTATAGTTGTAATTTATACTGCAACATACAAAATTAACTTGGAATTGAATACATGGTTTCGACGCTATAGTATACATGACGTCGTGCAACCTTGACCTTGGATGGCACCATAGTAGGGGCAGCGAAAGACTTTTGCGATATATGGGAGACATAAGTGCCCTAAGTGCAATTTGATTAACATAGGAAGGGGCCTAGGAGAGAGGGATACTAATTGCCAGCACCTTTTAAGGTAGAAAACAGATGAACCCCCATCCCCCTATTCTACAAGGGCAGGTATGTTATGGTTGGCTGACGAGTTCTTCAACCCCTTCTGAAGTGTGCTGTGATTGGCCGTTGCTTGTGGGGGTACCCTATTGGTGGACAAAGCACCCAAATGACATTTGTTGGACTTTGAAATTTTCAAGGAAGTCAGAAATGGTGGGGAGGGGGAGTGTGGGAGTAGGGTCAGTCCTGGGTTCGAGACGCGTAGAGGTTAATTAGGCGTAATTAGACGTATTTGCGTAATGAGAAAGTGCGTAATTGCGTAATAAGTAATTGTGTAATGAATAAGTACCGAGAGTAAGTACCGAGACTAATAACATGTACCGAGAAAGTAATTAAATAATATGTACACATGTTCACCCATCGCCGGCGAAACACAACTGACGAGGTTGGAAGGCGAGTGCCTAGGGGAGATTATAAAGGTGGGGGGTGCAGAGTTGGACCATGAGGGTTGAGGAGTCAGTTAGTCTTTGGTTCGAGACCTGTAGAGGGTAATTAGGTTTAATTATATGTTAATTGCGTAATAAGTAATCAGGCGTAATGAGTAATTGCGAAATTAATAAGTGCACTTACCAAGAATAATTACGTACCGAGAGTAAAAAATATACCGAAACTAGGTACACAGTAATTACACACTGAGTACACATCCTACCCCAAACACTGATCACTCGCAACTGAGCTGTGAATTGCCAAATTGTTTTTGATATACGTCCGCCATCTTGGAATGTGTAACGTAGGTAAGGGTGCTGAGTGTATACCTGCAGAGACTCCGACCGCGTCCGCCTCCGAACTCGCGGTGGGATAACCGCCATTTTGATTCGGGATATCAAATAAAACGGAAATATATTTAAATAATTCTTAGTACCTTTATTTTTAAACTTTCAAGCAAACCGCATCGATCCGTGTGACATCACCTGCGTTGGCAATAGTCAGTGACAATGCAAAAGAGGTTGAAAGTAGCAGCATCTTAACATTGTCGTGTGCAATGACGAGTGACTAGGCGAAGCACTTGGGATGGCAGCCTGCGTTCCGCACTACATGAGACCCGCCATCCATCAGCTGGAACAAGGTTTCAACCCTGGGAAGATACACGCTCTGCGGGACGTAATACCCGTGGCGCGGACCCCGCCAAGAGCTGGAACGAGATATCGACCCTGCGAGGTTCCATTCTTCTTCAACGAACGCTCCCTAACAAGAAAACAGAAAGAAAGGCGCTGCGTTCTACAAACTATAAATTAAATGCACTGCTGTGAAAACTTTGACGCTGAATGGTCTCACGTGTATTACGCGATGTTAACATATGGTAAAAGTAAGACGTTACTTACATTAGATATTTTAAACGAACCGTCTTTTCTGCCTAAAGACTTTATAATTTGTTTTGTACCAAACTAAATAAAATATCTGTACAATTATCTGCCACAACANCTAACAAGAAAACAGAAAGAAAGGCGCTGCGTTCTACAAACTATAAATTAAATGCACTGCTGTGAAAACTTTGACGTTGAATGGTCTCACGTGTATTACGCGATGTTAACATATGGTAAAAGTAAGACGTTACTTACATTAGATATTTTAAACGAACCGTATTTTCTGCCTAAAGACTTTATAATTTGTTTTGTACCAAACTAAATAAAATATCTGTACAATTATCTGCCACAACAGCTGCGGTAAGATCCCGACATTATTTCATACCTGTGCTGTGAGAACGGTCCCCTAGGAACACCTGCAATGACCAACGATATATTCGTACACCATCCGCACACAAGAAGAAAATGTTTGGTACGTAAAATGGAAGACATAATCCACTTCACCCAAGCTTACGAAGTACCCGACAATTTGTCCTTCACCTCCTAATCACCAACAGATTAACTGTAAGTATAATTATTTTTAAAAAAATATTGTTGTGTGCAGGGTCTATAATTGTGTTTTAAAAAAATATGTTTTTGTGTTTAAACACTGTAAGTTATTTAAAAAAGGTTTTGTTGTGTCCAAGCGTTTGAAAACCCCTTCGACATATCGCATTCATTTACTGCCAAATAAGTGTCTATATCATACTCAGGCGATGATAAGTCCACAAAACTGTTTAAACTTAAAGCACCTTTTCCGTGGTTTCTTCTGCCACCAGATTTGCAAAGCTTGAACAGCTTACAGACATATGAAGTACACGATATTAAATGGGATTCTGGCAACATACCTAATGAAAACAGATACCAATATGTTAACTAAGTACTTATTCTAGAATATCCCCTATACGTCTTAGGTAAAACGTAATAGAAACTTGTAAAACCTTTATGTAACAGAGATACACAAATAATTAATTTTAGAAAATACTACGCATGTAGCGACCTTAAACCTCTAGTGATACAATATTCTTGTAAACCACGTACCTGCTCAAAACCAATGTTTTGTTCTCAATGCAAAAACGAAGCTTTGCGTGAATTCATGTACAATAATCCTTCCTATGTCTGAAGCAAGCTTAATAAAATATACATATGCAATACGTGTATCTTTTATATTTTGTTTACATAAGTATGACGAGGAATCGTGATGAAAATATTGCATATATGATCAAACATAATGTAAAAAGTTTTAGGTTAATTCCTGTTCTAAGCTTAACAGCATTTAGGTATATAGCTGAAGAATACTGTAGTTCACAAATATAGTTTAGTAAGAGAAAAATGTACGTATAAAAATATTGTTATGTGTGCATTATGTATCATCACATATTATTTAAAAAAACATTACAAAATTATGGATGGGTTTATTAAATAAAGACTCACCCAGTTGGTTTCCTTGAGTTCCTTATATTAATTACATGAAAGCGTTTATGCACAACCACAGAGAACCCACAAAATAAAACACTTCGCAGGAAATGCACATTATTTAAAGCTCTCGTCCATGTGACAACACCCAATTTTACAGTCCACCCAAATAAATACCAATCAGCGTATTGTATCCTCACAAAGCACTGTCTTGTAGAAATATGTTCCACATGAGATAATTCGGCAGAAATATAATGAATTTACTATGGAAAAAAACTGAACGTGTAAGTATGTCATGCCTAGTTTTTTTAATAAATCTCTAAAAAATTGTTATAATAAATTTGGAGTATTGAAAACTGTTTAAATTAAGAAGTTTTGAGTTTGTAAAAAACAATTTACTTTAAAAAAAATCAAAGTTAAAAATAATATAATGTAACTGAATATAACTTCCCACCCCCTGCCTTTGTGCGAATAAACACACGCATCATGCTACGTTCTCGTCGACATCGCAAAAAGAGAGACAAACCCTCCATTTGCGGGCCAGTGGAGGGTGGTGGGGGTGATATAGGACTATACGCATATGGCAACGGTGATTGAATGGAGGAGCAGACGGGTGAACCCACATCCGGAGACCTCTGAAATCAGGACTAACAGCCCTGACTTCAGGAGGACTCCACTCTCCCTGCGATGGTGACAAGATACGTCCGTTCCCTTGAACGGGGTGAGGGAATGACGATGATGTTGAGTCGCCGTCGTCATACGATATACTTACATGTTCAATGGTTTGTGCCGACGATGTTCTAGTACGTTAACCAGCGTCGTTGAATCGCAAGGAGACACCCATTTCCCGCAGTAGGGGGGTGCGACGTCCCATGCCGCCTCCATCCTTCTGAGAGGAGGTGTCTTCCGAAACGAGAACCCTCACAGGTGGATCGGAGTCGGGGGAAGCAGCAACCCCCAGTAAGCGATCAGCCGGGGAGGCGGGAAGCAGGCGAACAGCAGCCTCTGGAGAACTGGTAGATGGCCTGACATCCGCTGGGGCGGAAGCCAGTACCGACAGATCCACAGGTCGCACCGATGAAAACACACAGGCCATCCCACCCTCGACTTAAATCCAACGGCTCCTCTTACAATGGCAACGCCAAACCATTCAACATATCAAAATCAAAATCATCCCAAGCAATGTTTAAAGTGAGTATAAGTAAACCCTCTAATGCCTCCATTATGTCACTTAAATACATGGTTACAAATCCGTACAAGCACCACAGGCGAATACAAACCACAGTGGTGGGAACAGTGATTTAACTCTTAAATAACCTTTCTATCTATACCTGTGTTAAAAGGCGACCCCGTTTCAGTCCCGTGTGACCACATATTGCTTTACCTCGAACCGCCACCCCTTAGAACAACTGCATAAAAAATCCAAGGCTATCCCTTCACAAACCTTTCCCGACCCATCTCCACTCACCAGAAAGTACGTCAGTCCCGAGAAGGGAGACACTGGGAAGGTTAATTTAAAAGATTTCAGACCCTCAATAGTTCGGCTACTTATCCACGAATCATGAGTTTTTCTGAACCCCTTCCATATGACCAATGATCTGCTTAGGAAACCTCTGGAATTGTAATTTTTTAAATAAACCTTTTATAAATTTTAAAAACAAATGTGAATGAATTTTTTTATAAATTTGTAGAAGTTTATATAATTTTTTGGGAATATTTAAAATAAATTAGCGATTTTTTGGGTCATAGTCAAGGTCAATGGTTAAGGTCAATATTACTTGGATTCAATATGGTTTTTGGGTGACGTCATAACATTGTGCCTGGTCCACTGCAGCCCCTACCCCATCCTCCTTAACATTTAACATTTAATTATTATAAATTTAAAAAAATATAATTTTTTATAATGTTTTAATATTTTAATTTTTTTTTAATTTTTTGGTTTCAAGGTTATCTAAGGTCATGGACTCGGGTTCATGGTCACGGTAAAAATCATAGATATCCAAGATGGCAGACAAGATGGCCGCAATGCCAGAGCATGAACGGCACCTGTGCCACGTGCCTTTGTGCCAGACTCATCGTAATAATTCTACTGATGCAAACTACATAAAAATATATTTCAACGCTTTTTTATTTAATTTTATATGAAATATATTATTATTTTGTCTATTATTCCATAGGATTCAGCATGGACATTCAGAGACCTGTAGTTCCACAAACCAGTCAAAGTAACAAAATTATTTGTTTTGTATGAAAGCTGTTAAAAAATACGGTTGTTAAAACCAAATAAAATTTTTACCTCCCCCATGCTTCCCCTTTTTGACCGTGAAAATAGGAGCTATGTGGGAAGTTGGTTTTTTTTGTAGTCCATATCTTGTGAAGGTGATGAAGAAACAACTTTATATTTTATTCCCTTTGTAGTACTCAGGATTGCATATTATGCATTTAAAAATTATTTTGTTAATACCAACCCTTCAGAAATTTCTAGCTAACGAAATACTGCAGAAACATGGGTTTTTCAGGTGCTATTCAGTCTTTAAAAAATGGATTATGCTTGATTTGAAGTAACATTTGCTCTAAACCTTATAAAACATTTAGCTTTTAAGCTTTCTAAACATTTATGGTGGAATTTTCTAGTAGCAAGAGGTTAAATGTTACGACTCCTTAAAAATGACCCGGAAGTTTCAAACTTTCTTCGCGCCTGTGAATTATATTGCCTATATCTCAGGCATTTTTTTAAATATCGAAAAGTATTTTTTTCTGTCATAACATGATGAGATATATTCAATAAAAATTGCACTGAAAACAAAAATGTTGATGCAAAAAATTTTTCTGAAATGTGTTGAATTTAAAATGGAACAACCCGTGTGGAAAATAAATCTGAAAATAAAAATTTGCATTCGTTTGTCTATTTTATTGTGGTAGTTTTACTTTCCAGTTTTTTCAAGGAAGAACAAAAATTGAAAATCAAGACATTCAACCATTTCATACAGTAGAACACTGTTATAACATCCCCCCCTTATAACATTTTCTTGCATAATAAGATGCCTTTTCTTGGTGCACAAACATGTTTTTCAATACAAAATTACCCTCATATAAAATTTTCCCACATATAAGGCTGACTTTTCTTGGGTCGCCTATTGTTTTTTTTTTCTTAATACATTAAAAATTAAATTAAACATTGAATTTAATAGTATAAACAAAGAATGCTTGATATTTTATAGTGAACTTTATAATATTCTCTTTTGTTTGTTTTACTGCACTGCATAAATGTGCTAATTTCCTCAATGGTAGCATTCATTATTGTTTTCTACCGATTGTAGAAATTCAGTACACGCGTCATTTTTATCATGCACTGCAGGTTGTGCACTCATTTAAACTGATCCTGGTGTGAAAGTGTAACATGTGTGTTACATGAAATATGAAGTGAGCGTAATCCCGACCTACGGCTACGGAGAGCACGTGCTACGCAGGAATCTCAGTGCACAACTATGCAACACACAATCAAATGCAATAATAAGAAAATTTTGTACTTTTAGTGTAGCCTTAAAAAAGTCTTTACAACTTCAACACTAAATTAAAAAATCATGATGGACGGGTGTTTTGTGTGTTAATGTGTCTCTTTCAAAGTTCTTCCTATGGGAGTTTTGTTGAGTTAACACTGTGTGTATGCACCATTAGTTTCATGTAGTACATCAGAATTACACTCCGTTTTTTACGATTTTCACTGAAGAATCTCTGTGACGTGTTGATTGCAGTGGTTCCACAATTTTTTCACTATATGTTTTCAGTGTTGATAAATGTTGTATAGTAAACAAGATCCTTACTCATATTTTGGTAGTATTTTTCTCTTAAAATTATAAAAACTTTTTAAATCTAAATTATGCTATATATTTTACCATTAACATAACAATTTATGTGGTGATGTGGGGTTTATTGGCAGACAAGCCTAAAAACTAACTTCTTCATAATGTTTCACACAGGACAATGGCATATGTACTTCGAAGTGAGTTACTCAGTACCATCACTTTGTTTTCTGTAGAGGGAGTGGCAAGGTGAAACTGCCTATTTTATTGATTTATTGATTTGGTGATTCTTGAGACCTCCTGAATCGCACAAGGCTAAATGAAGCGATTCATACTTATTGTGTGGTTATGTTAGGTCCCACACATGGCGCCACTGAAATGTTTATGTAGTGTATATTTGGATGCAAATAAAATACTGTCCAAAACTACCAAACCAAAACGCAAACACTAGTCGTGCAAAACGTCACTACTCTGCATTAAGTAACAAGAAAATATGCAGTAAAGTGTGACTATAAAGCTACAAACATAAAGTTAGTTATTTAGTTGACATTTGTCAGCATAGAAAAGTGCTTTAAAAGGAATCCAGGCCTTATTTCAAGTCTGTGACTTTTTAAAAAAATAAACCTCTCACACTTTATTTCAGTTCACATTATCAGTAAAATTTTAATGATCCCTCGGAGTTTGCTCAGTTCATAATTTGAATCGGTAGGTTTATTAGCAAAACACTAGTTAATCAGTCTTGAAGACAAACTTAGCAGGAATTAAACAAAATTGCTGTCATCTGCATCTTAAAAGAGGCGTTACTTAGCTGTGAAAGCTGCTTCGAAGCTATTCAGAAACAGGAAAATCTTGTACCATGATAGCAAACCCAATGCTATGTACCAGCAAACACATATTTCTGAAAATCAATTTCTCAGCTCATATTTCTTCAGGCCCTCTTCAGCGCTGAGCGCACTCCGTCGGCCGTAAATATCATATTTTCAAATTTCATGAAGCTCGGACCCACTTTAACTCACACTTTAACAATTTTTAACATAATAAGCTGGAACAGCAGCCCAAGTTGACTAGCAAATCTTGCAGGATCCAGTATGTCTCCGTTAGTGTTCCAAAACTATTAAGTTTTTAAAAAATCTCATTTTAACTCTACTTTGGAAGATAGGCCTTAAATCAGGAGCACATTCAAAAATCCCTCTTAACATCACGTTTTGCACAATGCTGCCAACTATAAAAACTGTCTACATTTATACGCATCACTTTAAATTTAGTTAAATTGCATCTTTTAAAAATGCTTTACTAAAATATTATGTTACAACGAATCAATATTCTGAAAATATTTAAACATACAACAATACAAGACCTTAATAAAGGTTTTAATTCACTAAAATAATACCGAATGATATTAATAAAACAACAGTTGAAACATACTAAGAAGTGCAGATGTCCATAGAGGAAATACGATAACATATTTAGATGTTAATAACGGTTTCATACACAAATTAAATAATATATATTAACGTACATTTAATTCTACTGGCACTCAATTATTAATGTAAATTATGATTTTATTTTGATTTTCGGAAAAATATATATATTACACGATTTGCTATCTGCACCAATTAGCATTATGTGCTGAAAATATTTTCTAATAAGAAATTTACATATGATAGGTATGTATATAGCGAATATAATAACGGAACTACGGAACTGAATAACAGTCTTTTTGGCAAAAATTCAAAATTTTTTAATACGTTTACAATTTTAATTCAACAAAACATTTTATGGAGCAACTGTTATCACAGAATTTGTATTTATTTATTCTGTGCTATTTTTCATTTTTAACAGAGAAGATATTTTCTATTCCTCAACACCTCTTTGAGAAACAAATCTTTCATAGAGATAGCATTGGTATTTATTTAGTGAACTGTTTACTGTCCCATTTCAGGTTTTCGGTTGGTTTTCGACAAACATTTAGCGTATTAAATTTTACAGATTTCAGTTTATTTGCCGTTGAGGTAAGTGCCGTAAGAGCATGTGTTTAGAAAATAAGACTTTGCAAAACATTTGATGGAATATCAAAGGGTAACACCAATGTGTATAAGTAAAATAATGAACGTACGCATCCTTTATGTGCTACATTCAGTTCAAGTAAACGTGGACCACTGTCTGTTACCTAACCTATACAGTACTATTTTATTAAAGGGATAGGATGTTGTTGGTCATCAGTACAGTTTTAAGCATCCCACTTACGAGACCAGTAGTTAAATGTCAGGCCCAGGGCAGGTATGAATTTTTACAGTTGGGGGTTCTCACATAGGTAGAGAGTTGGATGGGGACTACTCCGAAGGGGACAGGATTTTTTTGATGTTTACATCCTTCCTCTATTTTCCACAACTCAAACTGATCTCATGCTACCAATTATTTTATTAAGATTTTGTTTATAATTGTGGCGAGACATTTCTAACTGAGGAGGCGACATGCCATTGGTACCCCTCTTCAGACATTTTGGCTTCTCTTATAAATATAATTTTGGTACGATAAAAACCTGAATTAAATACTGCAATTAGCATAGAGAAAATTCTTTTCACAAGCAAAAATTTGTTATAACATTTCATTAGCGTTTGTAGACAATATATAAATGTATACATGTAAAGAGAAAACTCTTTGGGTGCCCATTTATCCTCATTCTGATGTATTTTACTAACTTACGGTAGGGGCAATGTATAGATCCCCCCCTTCCCCCATCCGTCATAGTTATAAGGCCATATGACTGAATAATTTCTTTAAAAACTTAGATTACTGATGTCCTCTGTTCTATTATTACCATGTAAATCATTGCCAACATATTCTTGACTGCAGGAAACTTATAAATGCCTTGTGGCTAGCCACAGCTATTGCGCCAGAACGTGGGGCTGTAAGGAATGTGGAATTGTGGGGCTGTAAGGAATGTGGAATTGTGGGGCTGTAAGGAATGTGGAATTGTGGGGCTGTAAGGAATGTGGAATTGTGGGGCTGTAAGGAATGTGGAATTGTGGGGCTGCTGCCCCGTAAACTATGACTCAGTTTTAGTGTCAAGTGTCAGACTCCCTTTGTCTGAAGGAGTGCTGCAGTGTTGAAAGTTTGAATTGTCAGGTTAGTGGGGGACCAGTAAGAATGCAGTTGTCGCAGGTGTATTATAAAAGACAGGTACACATATAAAAACAGGTGGCTAGCTGATAACTAACACGCTTGTGCAAGAGAGAAATTTTTGTCAAACACATTCCTGTTACCAAGAGCTTGCGATGCTATGCACTGACTATCAGACTTTACGTTACCAGCAGTTGTGTGTATTCAACAGGCGCTAGGTAAGCACAACTTACGTGGCGCTATTTCTGGACGATTGTTTACAGTACCAAAGAGTTCACATTTTATGTTTCGAACGCGTGGACTTTCGCTCTACCTTGCACTGCGTTCGACAGGCACATTAATCTGAACGTTATGTCTACGCACTTCCCTGCGTTTCTGTTTCTTTTATTTCTCGTTTTCTTTTCTCCATCTGTCCCGGCTGCCATGGCAATGTGACAGTTGGAAGAGGATCATGAAGCTTCGTGAGTCGATCTGGAATGTTCAGTCAAGTTCTGCTGCCATTTTTCAGTTTCTTAAAGGTTGCATGTTGTAGTCAAAGGTTATGTGAAAAGTGGAAGATGATTACTATTTCTGGGTTTTAGTTAAGTGTTTAAAAATTAATTCAGTTTTTGTTATAGTAAACTCAAGACTGCAACACCAAAAGGGTCTGGATTGCCTGTTTGCTACTGTTGCCGCAATTTTCTCCAACATAACGTTCCCTGAAAATGACAGAATTTCGCGAACACTGTCACTAGAACTCATTATTGTCAACCGTGACTGCTCAGTAGTTACCTGTATCCTGCAGATAGCTGGAATTTGTTTACGCTTAATTTGCTGGACCTGTAAGAAGTCTCAGCATCACATTATTAGTCAGTAGTTATTTCTTTATTATTGAACCTGTGAAATTTATTCCATTTTCGAATTTGTATCGTAATTCTTAAAAAAAAAAATGATATTCTGCTGTAAATGCAAGGCAATTTGCCTGTGAGATTATCAACAATGATATTAGAGGATCAGATTCAATGTAAGTGGAATGAGTAGTATGGATTTTATGGATGTTATTTGTAAACATTTTTCTTGATAATTATCTATTTTAACTAAATGAAATATAAATACGAACGTTACACGGTTTCTCATATGAGTTCATATTTCCCACACATACAGTGAAGAGTGAAAGTAATGTTTCGTTGTTCCACAGTACCAAATTTTAATGCAGATGATACTGACATAGCTCTGTTGTTTTGGAGCCTTTTCTTCCTACAGTTACTACATACTTTTTTGTAGATTTCCTTATGGGATCAGTTAATTTTTTCCAAACTAGTGTGGCACATGTCATCCATCTCCGCTGACTTGTGTGACATACGCGTAATTTCAGGGAGGGTTGATAGTCATGTTATGGTCCAGTGGTAGCTCATGAGTCCAAAAATAGGTGAAGAGTCATCAGCAAAAGGATGGGAATAGAATTTGGAGTTTAACCTAGTTAAAAAGGTGTTGTGCTAGGAATTTTATCACTAAAAACGTCTAAAAATTTTGATAATGAGACTAATAGTTACCTATAAAAAATTATGCAATATAATGAAATTCATATATACACATACAGGCCTACATACACAAACACACACACAATACAATAGGTAACTGATCTACTGAGTTTAACTGACCTCACAAGGACCATTAATTAAAAACAACTGGTAATTTAGAAAATCATTGAGTTGCGAACGTTTTTGACAGAAACTCTAAATCAGCATACAAAAATGGCCAGAAAATCGCCTTTATGCAATATAAAAAAATGTTAAGTCATATTTAGGTAAAATGTATATAATATATTGGTTTTAGATAATTAAATATTATTTATTATAGCTCCTTATATTCGCTTAATATGTATGTAAAATTTTAACTTGGTAACCTCTATACATACTTACCTACCAACCCGTAATACTCTCAAGCTGTATAACTTTATACTTAAAGAACTTTTCGTGTGTCGAAGTTCTCAAAACCTTTCTTATGTCTGGGCCAAACCATATAGTTTTTCCCCCAAAAGACAGCCCGTTCAATTACATACAAAGATTTTATCACATGCAATAAAAAATGTATCTAATATCGGTATCATATTCCCATGCTCTCTCCGGGTGTATATATAATATATTTCCGGGAAATGAATACTTCTGAAGATACAAAAATGCAATCATTTGATAATATAAAAAGAAATCTTCAGTCTTCCTTCAAATTACCAGATCTGTCACCAGATTTTATATAAATCGCTAACTTTTTGACTTGTCGCAAAAATTAAATACGGCTTCCAGACCATATTCTAAAATAACTATATCTAGTGAGAAAATCACCAAGTTGGCAGCTCCGGACGCGGGCGGATTACTGGCCAGACGTAGCTTCTTCGGTCGGGCTCGGAAATGCTGTGGTAGCATTCGGGTGTTGACTAGGGTTGTTCGATATCATAAAAATTGAATAT
Organism: Clitarchus hookeri; assembly: GCA_002778355.1. Classification (NCBI taxonomy): domain Eukaryota; kingdom Metazoa; phylum Arthropoda; class Insecta; order Phasmatodea; family Phasmatidae; genus Clitarchus; species Clitarchus hookeri. Next base: position 212,796 of record NQII01003504.1, on the reverse strand, counting down.
CGATAATTTTACAAATATTTACTCTATACTTCGATATATATATGATATCGAAGTTATCGATAATACCAAAAATGATAGGTTATACAGAAATTATCTATATTGCCGAAATTATCGATAATGCTGAAAATATCGATAATACAGATATTAACGATAATACGGAAGGTATTAGATATTACCGAAATTATTTATAATATATACATATTTTATCATATCCAAACAATTGATAATACCAAAATCGTCGATAATATCTAAATAATTTATATTATCTTTAATATCGTGACCGTCATCATCATTATCATTTAAATTCCAGTATAATTTAAAACGTTGGTGTCTTTTGACTTCTGATATTACTGAAAACATTTATTTGATTATGTATCAACACTATCAGTAATTGTAGACTACCAGCGACATCGGAATAACATAATGTTACACAAAATGAAACCCGATACAGTGTTAGTTAGTTCATATAACCAAAATTAATTATATCATCAATGGTAAAATTATATATAAATAAAGACATTTATAACATACACATCATTGGTGTTTTCGATAGTACTGGTGCATCAGATCAGACTGTAAAGGGTCGATGGTTCTTGACCGAGAGCATAAACGAGAGACAATGTGGCTATTCCAACAACCACTGACATAAGTTGCTGAAACGCGTATTACTCCCTCATGTATCAACAAATTAAACGTGACGCACGCAACTACGTGCTCGAACCATACAGTGTACAATTCAAGCAGCGCCCACACCGCTTGCAAAAATTAACGATATGCAACTGCACTGCACAGTGTACGTACGTGTTACTTAGGCAAAAAACCATATAAAAGAAGTGGGTGAGAAATTAAGATGGTATCTCCGCATGTACATATTAATAGAAGTAAAATTACATTGCAATATGTGTGTACGTGTATATATATGTGCGTGTAATGATTGTTGCTTATATAAATTTGCATAAAATAGTAAGAGTTAAATATATGACATAGCATTATGCATTAATCATAAATTCAGTTTCACAGCAAAACTTGATAATTTTCAAAATTGAATTTTATATTTCTGTAGTTATTATCAATAGCTATAAAACGATATTTTTAACTAATCCAATTTCTTATCTTTGGCTGATAAAAAATTAATCACTAATTCTATGGAATACGTCACTAATTTTTTTAGCCCACTTTCCGTTGAAAAGGAAACCTTCTTCTTCCTGTTTACTTGTTTGTCTGTGGCGTTTGCCTTTATATTTTACACTATTCCCCTAAAAACTTGCGATGCCATGCACCGATTTACAGCAAACTTGCTACTCTCAATTGAAGACGTCCAGGACACGAATCGAAGTTATCACAGTGTGAGGCGATAAACTTATAGTACACAGTAATGACACCTGATTCTTTTGAGTTATTGACCATGCTGTGTACTTATTTTCAAAACCGCTTATTTTTCAAAGAAAATTAGGTGAAGTGTCAAAATTGGTACTTCGAAACACGCCAGCATCGAATTCAGAAATTCACATATTCATTAGTCCACCATTTTTGTAGAATAGCGCCATATGAAAATTATAGCTGAAAAAAGGTTGAGAAAATAATAAATATTAAGAACTACTCAGTAGATTTCACCCAAATTTCTAACTTTATGAACACTGGCACACATAGTATTTTCAGACTCTAAAGCATTGGTATAAGCTAAAGTCAGTTACAGGATAAACATGTGTGTGTTTGTTCCTGAAGAAAACAAAGAATATTTTCAGGGAATCTCAACTGAAAGTTGATTTATGATACTTTGCTTTCATCGTTTCTTGGCAGTGTATTTATTGGTTTTTGGTGAATTTGTGCTGATTCTGGTTGTTTTAACTTATATACATAAAATATTTGTATATATTTCAAATGCATTTTTACGAAACTTAATAATGTTTTTTTTTCATTTATGCATCATTTCATAACTGTTTAGAATATTGTCTTAATGCAAACAATTCTTTAGACTTAATTTAAAAAGTTTAGTTATTATAGGCAAACAAAACTGTGTATTTTCAAAGATTATCCACAAATTAATTTACAATATAATTTTTCTAACATTGGTTAATGTTCTTTTGTAAACATCAGAAAATGTTTAGTTTACTAAAAAAACCATTAGTTCTGAATTTTGGGTGGTCTGTGTATTCTCTGAACTTCCCAAATAAACTACATAGCTACAATGAGAATGAAAACAATTCTTATAACATGGAACTGCATCTCGTAGTTCGCTGCCAACGTACATGTCAGTATTGTGGTTATTGCTTACGGTAAAATATGTGCAGTTACGGGCAGTGGTTTTTTTCAAAAGTTGATTTTAAGAGTGCTTACTTTATTGTGAACCACCTATAACACTGAATGCCTTCACAAAAATGTGGTGGTCCTGAGGTACGAGTGTGCGTAGACTGCTATTTGTGTTTATTTGCGGACGAGTGCACCTGTTGTGAACTGTGGTCTTCATAGATCGCCGGTCGTGTATGTAGTACATTAGTAGATTAAATTAGTTTACAAAGTTCTGTAAGTCGTCGTATTCCACTGTAATAGGCATCTCAACACTGTTTTGGTTGTAACATTCGACTGAGGCGTTTCCGGGGTTCCCTATCTCATTTGGATGCTGGCGCCCTTCTTAATCATCCCTAAAAGTTTGTAACATCACCCCTGATGCAGTATGTATAATATTTGTTACAGCGTAATACCAGTGTCATCGATAATGTCAGCCAAATGTAAAAGAAAACTTATATTTTGCAATCTATATGATGCAGATAAAATCGATACTATCGGTATTGTTTATTTCATTGATCAGGTCAATAATATCCTTAATACCGATGGTATATACGACGTCGATAATGAAGAGGATGCCGATAACAAAGCTGATTTCGATAATATTTTCAACGTCGATAATATGAGGTCGGTAATATCGACGTAGTTAATGTCAAGAATGACGATAATATGGGTAATTCCGATAGTATCGATATTATTGCAGATTTCGATCATATCGGAAATGCCAATAATACTGAAAAATTTCATAATACCGAAAATTTTTGTAATACCTACCGATTATTTTGATAACACCGAACATGTCGATAATATCGAAAACTTCGGAAGTATTGAAAACTTTAATAATACCAAAAACTTCAATAATAACGAAGCATCGATATACCCATATTTTTTAAAGTTACAATTAGATCGATCTGTTATTTTTCATATCGGTAATTATCGATATATCCAAATATAGAACATCCCTAGTGTTGACGCGAAGAAATGAAGGGTGCCAGAGCACGTCAGCGGACAGAAAAAAACATGTGAAGTTTAAGAACAAATTCCCCGTCAACAACCGTTATCACCACCTTATCAATTTTCTGACCTGCGTTTTTGAGGCGAAGCTGTTAGCGCGTCAATTGTGCTGTAGCTGGATATTCTAGTGGTGTTCAGTGCCTCAATAAAAGAACGGCGCGAGAACAGATTTTTTTGTCTCGAAACTTATGCAAGAATGGTATTAAATAATGGATCAGAGAGATAGAATAAAAACAAAGTTAATAAAAGCTAACTATAAAATTAAGATAAAGCTGTGCATCAGTGACGAGACGCCTCTGATATGGTCACAGAGCTGCTTTGAAGTCAGTAGCGGAAAGTAAAACCAAAGTCTTGTTTGTTACCTCTTGCATTTTTGTTCTGCCCAAACACACATTTTGCTAAGGAGTTGTAAAATTTAAATCAGCTAATGCATCCTAAATTAGTTCCTAGCATCTATTTATGTTATTAAATGTGAGCACTTTGCATTAATTTACGACCATAAATTTACAGTGATGTGGCATTCGGGTTATAATAAGTGATATTTATTTAATTTTTAGCAGCCTGGAATAGTGACCAATGGTGATCCCAGATGCAGCTGTCTGGATTCCTCAGTTTGGCTCAGACTTCCCTGACTGGCCACTTGCCCATCCAGGCGAAGGGCCGAGAGTACACGAAGGTACCTACGGTATCGAGCTCGTCGTACCTGAAGCTGCAGACGAGGTTGAACGGCAGATACTTCCAGAGTTAATTGGTTCATACGTTCTGTGGGACGTGCTTGAAACAGAAGAAAGAGAACGGGCCACTACGCTCTTCAGGCTGAGTAAGTTCCACGTGGAGAGGCGCGGGGTTGTCCGCTTTGTTCTCAGAAACGACCCTCGGTTGATGGATGAAGAAAGTCTGTTGTTACTCGAGAATCATGGCTTCCGGATGACCCCGCAACTGAGTCCCGCTCTTGAGACTCAGTGGGAGACCAACCCGCACAATTCGGAGAGGCAGATCAGGTATTTCACATACTGGGAGTTGATGTCGTTGGAGCAGGAAGAGTGGGATGACTACCTAGGAGCATTGGAGAAATTCCATGAACGTTCGTTCCAGAAAGTTGAACATCTGCTTAAACAAGATCCACTGCTTCAAGATCCTGACACCGTGAAAGCCCTACAGAAGTTAGGGCTCACAAAAATTCTCCATCCAGGTGCTGTGTGATTCTGGTGACGGCCAACATTCAGTAGATGTATTTACACAACCATCTTTATCTGTCTGGTGTCAACTGCTTGGTGTAATTCATAAATTTTTTTTTTGTAACCCTTTAAATTTATGTCATATTTTCTGGGAGAAAAATACTAAACTGAATAGTAAATATACATTCAGCTGATAGCTATTCATTTTTATTTTCTATACATAGTCTTCAGCAGTGGCGTGTGGTGAAATATTTTGTGGGTAAGCTGCGAGATGATTGCACACACACACACACACACACACACACGTGTTTGTGCATGCACGTGAAAGTGTTCATTGTAATGTTTTATTTAAAAAATACATTTTTATGTGTTCAGATGTGGGCTGTACTTAAAGCAGCGAGATACACTAAACATCATAATATACTCCATAATATCAATAAACATATATTATAATTTTAAAAGAATATTTATGATTTGTTTAAAAAATACACTTGCAGAAACAAATGACACAAATCACAAGACACTAATAAATACATTCTATAACATGAAAGTTCGAGTTTAAGAAAAATAGGTAATGTGTACCTAATGTGTGAGCGATTTCGGTGAATGAGGTCTTCAGCGCCGATGATGGGGCAGTGACGTAATGAGATCGTGGAGGAAACTGAAGGAACTCAAGGAAACCCACCAGCCAACGGCAACGTCCGCCACATTTCCTGGATGTAAAAATTGGGGTCTACCCAACGGGAAATCGAACCTTGTTCACCTTGTTGGAAGATGAGTGGTCTGATAATTTCACAACCGCGGCATCCTTATATATATGTAGCAAATATGACACGTCATACAGATATTTTAGCATAAATAGTTTACTCCATTACAGATAAGTGATACTATTTAATTGCTAGAAAGTTTGATTCTTCTGCCTTTCTTTGAAATCTTATTTATCATAATGTTACCATCTTTTCTTCATTTGGCGTTTCACACTGCAGATCTTTTTCAATGGACAGTAGCATCGCTTTTAATGTTTTTTCTTGTTGCGTGTTGCGGTTGTACATTTTATTCAACGCTGAAAATAATTGTGCTGAAGCACTAGTTGCATGAATATTATGTATGAGTTGACATCAATTGACTGTAAAGCACTAATTTTTCAAATGTACTTTAGTGTTTAAATGTCTATAAAAATATTTCCCTGCAGTAGTTATTATCCATATCGGGAATTGGTGTCACCACAGGCATAATTCGTCCTATCTTTCCAAGCGTAAAAAAACAGTTAATATAAAAAACCCTTTGAATAGTAGAGTACTCTGTGACTGACCGGTGCCAAGTGAACTTTGCGGGACTCGCAGCCTACCTTGCAGAGAGGCAGTAATCAAGACACGTGTCATTAAAAAGGGAATCACGGTGTTATATATCAAAAACAGAAGATAATGAACATAAAACTGATAAGTACCAATGATCTGTATGTATGTTACGCAATTAGGAAAGCGTTGAAAGAAGGAAACATTTCAGATAATTACACGCAATCAGTCTTGTACTGCGCGCTCACGTGTGGCTAGTGCCAGATGCCGTGCCTGCCGCGTACTTTGCCGGAACATTCCCGATCGGCTCATGAAGATACCCTATCCCCTTCCGGCGGTACCGTTGCCATGGCTATCAGGGAAGAAAGCTAGGAGAAAACGCGAAATAAAAGAGACAGAAACGCTGAAAAGTGTGGCGAGACACAACGAAACGTGTCGATGTACGTGGCAGTAGGGAAGTCGGTGGAGTAACGTGAGATAATTCACTTGCGCGGAAAATGAAAGGGAACTGTTTGGAAAATAAGCCAATATTCCAGCAAAAGTGCCGGGTAAGCAGTGCTTAACTAGCGTCTGTGTAATATACGTCACTGGTCTCCAGTGCAATACTTGACGTCATGTCAGTTCAATACCCAACTTTTATTTGGAATTGTGGAAGTATAATGTTTAATTGATCTGGAGTTGTTATATAAACTTACCATGCGGAATTTTAATCTTTCCAGAAGTAAATCCGTACCACCAGTACTTTTTTATTTTGTAATGCTCTTGATAATTCTTGTTTTACAGAAATTTAAAGAAGTATTGATTATCTCTTTGATCAAAAGTTTTCTGTGCATGTATTATTGTAACTGGAGCAATTTTTAAACTACAGACAGTACATTCCATTTTTTCTAGAAATATTAAGGTTAAACCCAGTGTAAACTGATAAATACATCAGTAGTTAATATTTTACGTACCTAAACAACATAAGATTTTTTTCTGGCATACATCTGTTGGTTACATAGAAACTTTTCACACTTTGCATGTAGTGGTACTTCACATGCTCGAAATTCACGGCCAGTAAAATATGATATAGTCAGGAATACAAAAATGTTTAATTTTTTATCGTCTTATTTTCTTGTGTAGCTTTCCTCTCAGTTGAACAATAGTAGGTAGGTTTTCCTACAATTGTGAGAATCAAAAGGGGAATGTGGCAAGGCAATGGGTTATTGTAATTTGCATCAAAACACAAAATCTGATTGCATAATAAAAAAGGCACAACAGAATAATGTCATATGAAGGTGACGCAACGATTCATGTAAAAACATAAGAACTGGAAGGGTTATTGGTGAAATATTTTAGCACAATGGCAAAGTATGATCTTGACAGCGTGGGAAAAAAAATTACTTCTGTGCGCTGAGAAGAGGCTGGCACCGCGCGTGCCGATACAGAGCTGCCATTCCCCGTTCAGCTTGAACAATAGATGAGGAAAAATGAGACGGAACAGCGATAGAATGAATTTGAGGGAGAAAATGGAAGCACTCTTGAAACACACCTATATTATTGCATTATCTGCTGCACTATCAATGCGAGTATTCCCTGCCAAAAAATTTATTCACAGCTTGCAGAAAAAACATTACAGTTTCAAAGAACTTCAGGTTCCGCATCCCTTATATTGAACAATCGTGACAGAGCATCAGCAACCACACTTTGGGTTTCCTGGATGTGTTTCACTTTGAATTTTAATGATAAATTCTTAACAACCTAACAGTAAATTTTTCCCGATTGTCGTGGCAGTGCCAAAAGGGACGAAAAGCTCTAATGTCATTTTCAAGAAGAAATTCAGCATGTTAGTTATGAAGAATCTTGTGTTTGCCAAAGACTATGGCCAAATATTTTAATTCATACACTTTTCATGACTTCTTTACTTGGGTCTTAGGGTTACGTAAAGCAAATGCAATAGGTAGACGACAACCATCAGCCTCCCGAGCCAAAACAACGTCTATCGCCTGACTAGAAGCGACAGTCTGGAGCATAAATGGCTTCTTAAAATCCGGTATACGGAGAACAAGATGATATTTTGTGTATTCTTCAAAGTTTTAAAAGCCTTTTGCTGCTCATCAACGCACTCTTATTCTATAGACTTCTTTCAAAACTTGTTGAGCGGTGTTGTCTTCTCGGCTAAGGATGGTATGAATTTACCAAAAAAATTTAATAACTCCAATGAATTGAGTTTTGCCTTTAGAATCTCGTGGCAGCGGAAATACTATAATGGACTTATTCCTTTCAAGATCAACGAAGATTCCACTAGAAGAAATTGTATGTTGTAAGAAAAAGATTTCTTGGACATAAAATTTAACTTTGTAAGGATTAATCCCAAGACAAGATTTCCCCAAAAGAAAAATAACTTTGTTTAGATATTCCAAATTATGCTCAAAACTTTCGGCCTATATGAAAATATCATCCAGATAGTTATAGAGAGACTTAAATTTTACATCTTGAGAATTAATATCTAAAAGTCAAGTAAATACTTGAGTACGTGTGGAAAAGCTAAACGGAACGAGTAAACAAGTAAAAATTTCATGGAACACGAAAACTAGTAATTGGTTTGGAATATTTTAACAAGGGAATTTGGTTTTAAGCCGCATTAAAATCTATAACGCTGAACAACTTTGCTTTCTAAAACCAATTCAAAGTCGTATGGAGTCCAGGAAGAGGAACTGACTCGATTTAAAATTTTTGTTAAGCTTGCTGTAGTCCACAAGCATCCAATGTTTTCCATTGTGTTTTGGTACAAAAATCCAGGACTGGCATATTAGCATGTAGATTAGTATATTGCGTCTGTATCTAACAAATCTTGAATTTATTTTCTTAAATATTTAATTTTAGGTGGTGCAAACCTACGTAGATGACTGTTGACAAAGTACTTGTTAATGAATTTTATTTGGTACTCCAGCAATTTAGTGATTCCTAATTCGGTGGTAGGAACCTTAGGAAAACTAGTACATAAATTTTAAATAACTTAATGCTGATATTAATCCAAATGATCAACGAAACGTACATCTTGAAGTTACTGAGGAAACTCTCTGTTTTAATTGAGAACCTACAAATGGAATTTTTGTTTCAAAGAAAATTTGACGAAAATGTGTTCATCTTGGATGTCAATACTTAGGCCATATATGTCCATGAATGGTGCCTCTAAAATAAAATATAAACCAAGTTGCCTAGAAAATAAGACATCTGTGTACTCAAGAAATATCCAATTTTCAACATGAAAGTAGCACAACATGACATTGGTAACACTTGACTTCAAGCCGTATAACACTATTTCAGAATGCTCAACTGCTATAAATTTATCCATTTCAAGTTTTGAAAAATATTAGCAGAAATTTTTGCACATATAGATAGTAAACCAACAAACCATTAACAGACAGGGATCCCAAAATCTACCTCAACAGTCAGGGCAGAAACCATTTGAATTCCAACTAAATTAAGAAAATTAACTACATTTGAGAACTTTTTTTTCCCAAAGGGGTCGTAACAGATATTCACGTTTTGCAAAAGGTGAGCATTATACTAAGAAGTGGCTACCTTGCTGGGATTGCGCAGAAGAACGCTCACTTGATGTCCACAGCGGATTTGTTTCTTTAACTTGAAACATTGGTCAATCGGGTAGTTTCTCTTTTTCCAAAATCTACAGGAAGGGGATTTATGTTCTAAAATGTCTGAGGACGATTTCTGTGCCTTATTATTATTTTTTTCCTATCCGCATTTCTGGTGGGATCAGCCTCGGGAGGTGTTCATTTTTTATTACCTTTAAATGGTTTGTGCTGCCCTAAAATTTTCTGTCAATTTTAGTCTGCATAATGTATGTTCTGTGAGAGGATGCATTCCTTATCCGGCTCTGCAAAAGTGTTGTGTTCAGTAACAAACACTAAACAAGCGTTCTAAAATTACATTGACCATTTCACTTTCAAGTTAATTTAAAAACAACATAAAGGCGGCCTACTTAATACTGTTCACATACATAGAAAGAGCCACCCCAGGTTCTTGATTAACCCTGCAGCAACTGCCAACAGCTAACCGCTACAGCTTACATATGCCTTATATGTGAGGATGAAGGTAGTAAGACCCCTTGTAGGGTGATAACGTGTAACAAAGACGTAAATAACTTAAGTGTGTTTCAGAAGAACAGTCACAAATAACACAACAAAAATAATCCAAATGCAGAGCATCCAAATTATTGCTAGGAAAATATATACTGCTACATGAAATGATTAATCAGCAGAGACGTGGCAAGAAAAATTAGGAATTAATTAGTTCTCTTTGATGTAATATTACAAGGATAAAATAATAAATTTGTAGACTAGATTTCATGCGCGGCTTCAGCAACACTTGACGCTCTCGTGACTGAGATGTTCCATTTTACTTTAGACTTGGCATTGAAAACAATTCTAACTTCCAGGAAAATAAATTAGTTGTGTTACTTCTTAGCTCCAGACTAGCTCAGTGTTTTAAGAGTGATATTCTGGGTTACAAGGTGTCCGTGGTTAAATAAATTTGGAGTCAGTTCAAATAGATAAAAAAAAAAAAATATTTTCGTCTCTACATAAAAAAAAAATCTAAGTTAGTTGAATGTAATTTTAAAAACGAATAATTCTTGAAGTTCAAGGCCTTCCTGTTGACCTCGTTGTCAGCCGTCGCATCCTCCTGAGTGTGGCAGGACCTCTCGTCGCGGGTTCCCTATTCAGGCTCTCGGGCATGTAGTGCCATTACTTTCCCAGCACATTTTAGCACACGCGGTACTTCGAACTAATTACCCTAAAAATGTACGCAGTGGGCGACCGACTTCTTCCTTGAACTTGCTTCGCGTCTTCCTCTCTTTCGAGACGGCCTGTTTTTAGATTCGAACTCGGGTCCTTGTAATATAATATAATTATAAAACCTGCGTGCCAAACACACGCGGGCTAGCCTGGTGCCTTCCAACACCAAAACGGCTAAAAAATTCATTTAAAACGCATAACTAAATAACGCTACCTACAGCTGACGAATCACAAAAAGCTAAAGGCATAATTATTCAACAAGTCACTTAGTTACCATGGAAACGGATCAATAACTGCTGATATACTAGGCTCTTCAAAGCACATTACAAAAATAGCTGACTGGAAACACATATAATTTGTTTGCGGTAAAATAAAAATTGAAAATTTAAACTAGCAGTGAAATAACATACAAATTAACATAATTAATGTGCCGATGGAATATGACATATGTGTATTATAATTTGAAAATACATAAATAAGTAAATAATTTAAATTTGTATATGGCCGTTTTACGACGTTACATACTTGCACCGCCGAAATTTAATGAGGTGTAACACTTTGCTAAGCAACAAATTTCAAAGCAAACTGTTTTTGTAACGTTAAATTGCCATCAAATCATTCCAACACTTTTTACATTAATTAACTTCAAAGGAAATTCAAAGGGTATTACATTTAAGATATTACATGCGAGTGGACATACCGCAAAAGGCACACATATTATCATTCACAGTTCTCGACTCTGAAAGCATCATAAATAATAATAAAAATGAAAATGGAATAAAAAACATATTTGCTGCGCAACAATGCGGTACGGTGCTGTCTGTAGGGTAGGTCAGTGCACGGCCAGACCCACATCTCGGCGAGCTTCGGTGTGGCTCGGGCCCTGAGTTCAAACCTCGCTGCATAGCTGGCGATCGTCGAGCAGCGTCGCCCGTTAGATAGCCCTAATTATTCATGTTCTGTGGTTCCCCCCCCCCTTCCTCCCATCTCCCACCAGAACACGATGAGTTTCGTGTTCCACGTCCCGCGTCACGTCACTCTAACTGCCGGCTTATTTCTAGGGCTAATACAACAGTGACACATACCCTCTTTAATTTGATCAGCGTTCATCGACACAGTACTAAAACACTCGCCCCGCCGACGTTTTGCAGTTTGGAGCCTAGTTTATGCGTTGCGTGTCGAAGCTCGTGCTTCCAGCAATCAGTATGGCGTGTGCGTGTTAATGATTGTTCAGCTTGCAGTGTGAATTGTTGTGAGTTCGTGTCACTGCGATTTCCGCCCTTTTCAAAGTCTCCATGGGGCATGCACAACTTACTTGCTGTGACGTCCATTTTTAAATTCACACGCAATCACATAAATAACCTGAGCTCGCAGTCTCCTAGATGTTCTGCGCTCAACAATAGCACTCTGCGGCAGTCCAAATACTTAGAGGCAATGGCTGGTGTTACTGGCCTTCAACAAACATATCTGATATCAAACCCTCAAATCAGATAAGCAACAATAGATAAGTGAAGAAAACATATGTCACCGATAAATCAATTCTCCTGCTTAAACCTCATATTCAGAACGACATTTTCTTATCATCATCTGACTAATATTATAAATGTGAAAGTCTGTGTGTGTGTGTATGTTTGTTACCACTCAGCTCCATAACTGCAGAACAGATTTTGATGAAATTTGGTATGTAGGTACTTTATGTCCTGGAATAGGACGTAGGATACTTCTTATGGCGGAAAATTGAACGGTTCCTGTGGAATAACAAAAAAACGTCATTCTGCAACGGCTGGGAACGTGACCGAAATATTTATTTCCTCTGGTGTCAGAGTTTATCAGGCCGCCCAAGGACCTCTGAAATGGCTTATCGACTGCTATTAATCGATAACAACCGGGACCGAATATTTAACGTGCCCTCCGAAGCCCGGAAGCACTCATATGTTATGCCAATAAACAGTCACCCATGCAAATGTGTGCCGCTGGGAACGTTTCTTAACTTTGGTGATCGATTAAGATCCCTCAGCCAAGCTGAAAAAATAGTATCTATGTAAACTTATTTCTAAAGTTAAAACTTTTTAAAACTCACGTTTTGATTTTCATACATCGACGCTGGAATGCGGAAATGTGGTAACTACGCTAAAGTTGCACAGATACACTCTAAAAACATTACCCTACTTCTTGGCTATCGGGGAAAAAATATTTCCTTCCTTTTGGGTTGCCTTAATCAGTTAAAAACCAAGGCCAACATAGTATAATTTTATAATTCTGTTTTCACANTTCCTTCCTTTTGGGTTGCCTTAATCAGTTAAAAACCAAGGCCAACATAGTATAATTTTATAATTCTGTTTTCACACAAATTAATTGTCTTTTCCCAATTGTACCCGGGTGAAGCCGGGCCGGTTTGCTAGATAGTAGTAGTATACAACAATACAACACGAGGACAATTCAAAATAAAACATAATAATTATAAACAAAAAAATATCGCAGCTACCATAACAAAAGTTCAACACAGGAAAAATAAACTACAGCACCGCCTAAATGTGAGATTAACCAAGAAGAACCTAATTCAACAGCTGGATACAGGAGAAATCACGGAAGGAACCACGGTTAGTAAACATTCTTTTCCACGTGTCTTAGTTTTTTATGTATGAGCACAGTTGCTTTATGTTTGATCCGGGGATTTTCCCTTCTCTGCTTTCTGTTTCAGTTACTCACTTCGTGCCGGACCAGAATAACTGTGAGTAAACCCTCATCATATTAGCGAGTGCGGGTAGGAAGAAACATGTGTCTTTCAGTCAGTCTTAGCTCGTCTTACTCAAACTCTAGTAGGTTGTCAGCCAAATCCCTTAATCTTCAGCCAGTAGTATTTTAATTCCCATCCGCGTCTTATTATGTTTAGGTTTTTTGGTGCAACGTAACCGTATTCTATGTAGCGCAGGCGTAAAATAGCTTGCTTTAAAAGTACGGCCGGTGCGTGATCTTCTCAAAATAAACTGGAGCGAATGAATTAAGGCGTGGAAAATCACTGTGGGCTGCGGCAAATACTTCGCTAGCTCTTCCATTACTTCACGCAAACATCCTCCCCACATAAAAATCCAACATTATACCACATCGTACGAGGACTCCTCCAACGCTTCTAGCTTTACTTAGTCGCATCTTGCTTCAAGATAGCTGCTGCACAAAACAAACTTCTCACACTTGAGTTAGTGGAATTCGGTACACTTGTGGGGTCGTCAGATTATATCGACCAACGATATCTTCTGTAAAAGGCGGCGCGAGTTCTTAACAATTTGGATGTACCTCGTACCTTACTTCATACGCGCCTGCGAACAAAGGCATTCATTTGCTCGTCAGTTTGTCCCAAAGCTTACTCACGTTGGTGGCACGTACCAAAACCAACTGTCCTGACCGTAAACTTCTTAGCTTAGACGACTTCGCGCGCTTGCTTCTTCTCTCAGCTGCGATCACAAGTAGGTTTCTCACCATTTTTTTTTCTTCTCTTACTAATTCGGCTGGCATGTCAGGTGCTTCTGTGTTATCGTAGGAGGCGACAGTAACTTAGCGGGATCAAATGCCTCTAATCACTGAACAAATAAGATTTTTCAACATATTTGTGGCCGGAAGTTCCTGCATTACAATTTCTCAACTATTAATAGGCGGTGTAGGCCGTTGCGAATCTGGCGAGTTACCTCAGCTCTATCCATGATCGCCGTCAGAACTGTAACTGTCTTGTTTACTTTCCACTGCACTGGAACTACGGTAACTTCTGCCCCGCCTAAACCTGCTGCCGGAATACAATTTCCTGCCTCGGTAGGAGTGTTCTCGGTTCCGTCTGCGGCACTGGTTTTGTACCAGGTATGGCTCAAGAGGCTTCACTTTCCGCTTGTTCACCCTGCGGTTTTGGCCTAGCCTAGGTGTACTGCTGAAACTGGTGTGCCGGTTCCCTGTTAACAAGGGCACAGCTCTTTAATCTCGAACATGTTCATCGCCCTCACGACTTGAGTTATGCATTGGCAGGTGATCAATCTGACTGAACTCTGGTAAGCCTATCTTGCATGTAACTGAGTCACTGTTATGGGTGCCAGTCAAAAGTGCTTCGTACCTCTAAGGATGGGGTGGCATTGTACCCATTGGTGCAATAGGCCGGTTAGTCGTGTAGTCACCTACAAATGCATCTTGGGATGGTGTACGCATGGGTTCGGTAGGCTGACTAATTGTATCGGCACCTTGTTATGATGTGATGAGTCCTTAGATGAACGGCCTGCCTTATCACACCTTCAAACATTAAACCATGGCACGAGCGTGATTGTAACAGCACCTTGTGAAAGACAGTTGCAGAAATCCCCTCCACGGACCAGTAAACGGGTACGATATATTAAACAACACGCCCGATATAGGCCAGCGTAACACTGGGAGCGGCGTCTTTTGTTGTTGACCCGACCAGAGAGAAGACCACTGAAGATGGATGTGTCCGGCCGTCGTTAATCGCCTCCTAGAATTAGCCTCTGGCAACATGAACAAGGTGNAGACCACTGAAGATGGATGTGTCCGGCCGTCGTTAATCGCCTCCTAGAATTAGCCTCTGGCAACATGAACAAGGTGCGGACTTTCCAAGACGATTGTAACAGTAATGGCGTGAGGTAATAACATTTTATACAATTAATTAGCATTAATTAGCACCATTTATAGCTCCTCCAATCAATAGTCACGTAAATAGATATTGTATAATCCTTATGTTTAATAAACTCAATCTTATACTGCTGTGCCCTACATAATCATGACTCATAATTGAGCTACAACTTTAGACAATTTCAAATACGAATTAGCCTAAAAGCTCATTCGTAACAACCTGCACATGAGGCTTGGTGTGATGAGACTTGCGGTGAAGTGGTTGTACTCGTATCGCCTGACTGCACCTCTTCGCTTCTAATAGTATCAGCCATGATTTGCATGTTCTGTTCGAACGATTCGTCCATTATCTGAGACAGTTTCTGTAAATGTTNAGACCACTGAAGATGGATGTGTCCGGCCGTCGTTAATCGCCTCCTAGAATTAGCCTCTGGCAACATGAACAAGGTGGGGACTTTCCAAGACGATTGTAACAGTAATGGCGTGAGGTAATAACATTTTATACAATTAATTAGCATTAATTAGCACCATTTATAGCTCCTCCAATCAATAGTCACGTAAATAGATATTGTATAATCCTTATGTGTAATAAACTCAATCTTATAATGCTGTGCCCTACATAATCATGACTGATAATTGAGCTACAACTTAAGACAATTTCAAATACGAATTAGCCTAAAAGCTCATTCGTAACAACCTGCACATGAGGCTTGGTGTGATGAGACTTGCGGTGAAGTGGTTGTACTCGTATCGCCTGACTGCACCTCTTCGCTTATAATAGTATCAGCCATGATTTGCATGTTCTGTTCGAACGATTCGTCCATTATCTGAGACAGTTTCTGTAAATGTTNCTAATAGTATCAGCCATGATTTGCATGTTCTGTTCGAACGATTCGTCCATTATCTGAGACAGTTTCTGTAAATGTTCTTCGTGTGGTTTCATATTTCCCTGGAATAGTTTCCTTTCCTGTTCTTCCTGTCATTTCATCATTCCTTGAATAGTTCCCTCTCCTGATCTGCCTGTCGTTTCATTTGTTCGGTACGATTTTTCATTTCCTCGGTGTGATTTATCATTTGTTGCAAAACAACTTGCAGCATAGTTTCTATGCTCGTGGTCTCAGTTTAGTAGCTGCGACTTCTACTGGCTGTGTTTGTGCACTAACTGCCTCTGGCTGTGTCAAGTAAAGATTAGTGTCACTGGTGGTGTTGTGTTCCTCTGTAAAGCTAGTATCTTGTGTATTTTCTCCCAACACAGCAACGTATTTTTATATAGGTGTGTGAACTGACCACAGTTTTCCGTCTCCACTTGGTGCGCTACTTTACATAGCAACTGCCAAAAGCTAAAAGCTACAGCTGCGGGTTATGTATGTTTTATGCGTGAGGATGTAGGTGCTTAGGCCCCTTGTAGGGAGAAACGTGTAACACCGATGGAACTAATTTAAGTGTATGACAAGAGAACACTCACAAATATCACAACAAAAGGAATTAAAATGCAGATGAAACAAAACTATTGCTAGAAGAATATCTACTGCTACTTGAAGTGATTACTCAACAGAGTCGTGTCAAGAAAAATGAGGAATTCAATTAGTTTCCTTTAATGAGACTGTGAAAATATTATAAAAGTAAGTATTTAACATGNTCAAGAAAAATGAGGAATTCAATTAGTTTCCTTTAATGAGACTGTGAAAATATTATAAAAGTAAGTATTTAACATGATTGCTCAATTTTACACTTAAATATATTAAAAAAGCAGAAAGCAAAATAAAATAATTTCGGAAATTCACAAACGGCTACCTACCACTTGCACAAGCAAGCTTGCCAGTTGTGCTAGTGTAAGATAAAACTTTAAAAGTTCAAAGGCATCAAATACTGATTGGGTCTCACCCAAATGTTCTCTAGGAACTACACTAACATGTGTAAAAAACGCTATACAAAGAAGGATACATGTGATTGAAATGAACTTTATACCACAGATTAGTTACATAACAATACAAAATTGACAAGGATTACCGAACTGTACATGACNAGATTAGTTACATAACAATACAAAATTGACAAGGATTACAGAACTGTACATGACATCTGTCCTTGAGAATTCCGTGTGGTGTGAAGCCCCCACGTGCTGCAATGAGAGTCCCAAAACGTCGTGGCATGGATTCAAAGAGGATCTGGATATGTTCCTGGGGAATCTCCCTCCATAGGTCTGTATGCGAGTCCATAAAGCATCAACAGTGGTTGCTGGAGGACCGTGACGAACAAGTAGTCAACCAACCATATCCCAGACATGTTCGATGGGCGACATGTCAGGCGAACATGCAAGCTAGGGAAGCAGTGGTACCCGTAGTTCATTGAAGAAGGCTTGCACATTCATCGCCACATATGGCCGGGCATTGTCCTACTGAAATAGGGCATGTGGATTTGCCTGAAGGAAAGGCAGTACCTCGGGCTCTAGAACCTCCCTGATGTAGAAGTTGCTGTTCAGATTGCCCTTTATACGTAGGAGTNTAAAGGCAGTACCTCGGGCTCTAGAACCTCCCTGATGTAGAAGTTGCTGTTCAGATTGCCCTTTATACGTAGGAGTCGAAATTCCATATTGTACCCAATGGCGCCCCACACCATCACACTTGGCGTTTGAGAGCTATGCTGCTCCACAATGCAGGCTGCCACATTGCGGACACCACAGTAGTGTCTACCACGTATGCGGCCATCGCTGTACGATAGGTTGAAGCTGGACTAGTTCAAAAACACTGCATTGTGCCACTCAGCACACCAGCNTCAAGAAAAATGAGGAATTCAATTAGTTTCCTTTAATGAGACTGTGAAAATATTATAAAAGTAAGTATTTAACATGTTTGCTCAATTTTACACTTAAATATATTTAAAAAGCAGAAAGCAAAATAAAATAATTTCGGAAATTCACAAACGGCTACCTACCACTTGCACAAGCAAGCTTGCCAGTTGTGCTAGTGTAAGATAAAACTTTAAAAGTTCAAAGGCATCAAATACTGATTGGGTCTCACCCAAATGTTCTCTAGGAACTACACTAACGTGTGTAAAAAACGCTATACAAAGAAGGATACATGTGATTGAAATGAACTTTATACCACAGATTAGTTACATAACAATACAAAATTGACAAGGATTACCGAACTGTACATGACATCTGTCCTTGAGAATTCCGTGTGGTGTGAAGCCCCCACGTGCTGCAATGAGAGTACCAAAACGTCGTGGCATGGATTCAAAGAGGATCTGGATATGTTCCTGGGGAATCTCCCTCCATAGGTCTGTATGCGAGTCCATAAAGCATCATCAGTGGTTGCTGGAGGACCGTGACGAACAAGTAGTCAACCAACCATATCCCAGACATGTTCGATGGGCGACATGTCAGGCGAACATGCAAGCTAGGGAAGCAGTGGTACCCGTAGTTCATTGAAGAAAGCTTGCACATTCATCGCCACATATGGCCGGGCATTGTCCTACTGAAATAGGGCATGTGGATTTGCCTGAAGTAAAGGCAGTACCTCGGGCTCTAGAACCTCCCTGATGTAGAAGTTGCTGTTCAGATTGCCCTTTATACGTAGGAGTCGAAATTCCATATTGTACCCAATGGCGCCCCACACCATCACACTTGGCGTTTGAGAGCTATGCTGCTCCACAATGCAGGCTGCCACATTGCGGACACCACAGTAGTGTCTACCACGTATGCGGCCATCGCTGTACGATAGGTTGAAGCTGGACTAGTTCAAAAACACTGCATTGTGCCACTCAGCACACCAGCAACGGCGTTCACGAGCGCCCATTGCATTCTGAGGCGTTCGTAGTTTCTGGACAATGGAAGCCGACACAATGGTATGCATGCCATCAGTCGAGCCTGAAGAATATTGCGGCGAATCATCTATGCAGACAGTCCACACCCATTGCAGTGCTCCAGTGTCGAGCCAAGACTTTGGACGAGGCTGTATGGTCCGTTAACGCCATGCGGACCAGATGGCGATAATCCCGTGCTGTTGTTACATTGCGTGGTCCAGCACCCGCTCGTCGCTGCGTATGACCCTCTTCTATCCACTGGTTCTACACACGCATAACTGTCGCAGCAGCATTCCCTGTACGAGCCGAAATGTCACTGTATGACAAACCTATTTCCAGGTGATGGCTCATTCTGCCCCATTTGAACTCACTTATGTACTGATATGGTGCCCTTTCACTTCGACGACGCATACTGGCACTTACTTTGTCTTATTNCATTTGAACTCACTTATGTACTGATATGGTGCCCTTTCACTTCGACGACGCATACTGGCACTTACTTTGTCTTATTTTGACAGCACTTCACGTACTGAGCTTGGCGTAACACTGACCTTTCTGGTCACACTCGAGAGGGCGCTGCTGGGTCTACGTGTACGCCATATCTGAATTCGTAATCACTTATTGCTGTTCTACACATCCTCTGAGTTTGGATTCATCCGAGCCATTCTTTCTGGATGTTGCAATTTTCACAAACAATAGTGTACAACTGAGTCTCAGGCAACTGCTCAGCAAATTTCGTAAATAAATTCTGAGCACATCTCTTTTAGATGTACTAAACTGTTCTTTAACCTAGGGCTAAAGGACAATGTGTCATCAGCACTTGATTTATCAAACAGCTTCTGTACATTTTTTTAAAAGTGAAAACACAATAAAGTACTGGGAGGTGGTCAACATTAATAGGAACATTTATATCAACAGCCGCACGTAAATGAACTTCTGAAATAAGTGGCATTATTTTTTGGTGTCTGTGCGAATCGAATAGTGCGCTCATATTTGCACTCATCATTTAAGAGTAGTTCAATAACAATGCAATATAGCAGGCTGAAAATTGCAATAAAATTAACAAAATTCATATAGTCATTAAATCTAACATAAACATCCACAATGCTCTCTTCATCATAATTGCACTTGCCCAGGTCCCAACCTGAAAGAGTGACAAAACATGTAACAAGCATGCACAAGGGAATACTAAGACCTACAACCAGGAAACAAAAGCTGTTGCTACCACTTTTATGTGACACTTTCGTGCAGAACAGGGAGCATACTAAGCGCTCAAACGTACTGCAACGAGGTGGCACACGAAAGGAATGTGGCTGGATCTAGATTTGCGACTTGTAAATTACAGGTGAATAAAAGAGCATGGCCAAGCGCCCCATGACCAATCCTAAAATATATATGTATATATAAAAAACAAATACGGTTAGGTATTCCAAACCTCATCCATGTTATGCTGTTGATGTTCCAGTTAGTTCAGGTTTGTTTTGTATTCCGTATTCACGACTAATGTAAAATTTACCCACTTCATTGCGAATTAAAAAAAAAANAGTTCAGGTTTGTTTTGTATTCCGTATTCACGACTAATGTAAAATTTACCCACTTCATTGCGAATTAAAAAAAAAAATTATATCTGCTAACAAAGATACATTTTCGGGTAAAATAGAGAAAAATTAGAAATTTATCTAAAGACAATAACTTTTCATACCTATTAAACGAAACACTGACCAACTCTGAAATTAAATTACTAANAGAAATTTATCTAAAGACAATAACTTTTCATACCTATTAAACGAAACACTGACCAACTCTGAAATTAAATTACTAAAAGATATGCGTTATTAGTTACTTTTCTGTTCTAATTAATATACGTTATAAAGCTACTGCGAACCTCTTATTATTACTCTTAACATTTCATATTTGTGTGATCACGGTGGATAAGCAGTTATGCTGCTCGCCTCCCACCAAGGCGTACCGGGCTCAATCCCCGGTCGGGCCACTCCCGGATTTTTGCATGTGGGAATCGTGCCAGACGCCGCCGCTGGTAGGCGGGATTTCTCGGGGATCTCCCGTTTCCCCCACCATCTCATTCCGGCCCTGATCTATTCTCACCTCGATCACCCTCATCGACTCTCAATACCTCGATGTTAACAGCCGCCCAAATCTCTTCACTCACTCACTATTATATTTGCGCACGAATTATCAAAAATAATTTGTCATATGCCAATTGACGTTATCGTTTATTTTTAATGTTCATTAATTAAGTCCAGGGCCAGTCGACAAGTGAATATTCACACTTAAAAAGGGGTGAAATCTTTCCTGGTTGACATGGGCGGCTCAACTATGCAGTCGAGAATTTACTTCAAATCGGCCACAGCATGAATGCCTTCCCGAGAAATGGCCGCACATCTCTCAATGCATCACGAACTGACCTTTTAAGCCTCCTGTAGATCTAGTTTCTGGAACCATTATAATTATTAAAATAACATCAACAATGACGCGATGGCGAAACGAATACATAAATAGTGTGATACAAAAAGTATTGCAACAAAAACACTTCCCCAAACGGCGGATAAACTATAAAATCTTGCAATAATATAACATTTAGTTACATACATTTGAACGGCTACGTATCTTACCTGTACGGGATGTTTGAAATCCTTCAATGTAGTTCCCGAGGTTGTCTACGGTTCGTCAGTGTGTGCTACCCCACGTCGAACTGTTGTTGCAGTCAGATGGGAAATGAGTACATCCTTNTTGTCTACGGTTCGTCAGTGTGTGCTACCCCACGTCGAACTGTTGTTGCAGTCAGATGGGAAATGAGTACATCCTTCGAGCGTGAGCACTTTCCCTATGTCAGTTGACGGATGACAGCTGTGCGAAATGGACGTTACCAAAGTCGAACAGCGTGCGTACATCAAGATAGCCGTACGCCGCCACCGCAATGCACGCGAACGTCATGCAGAGCTACCGGGAAGCATTGGGTAATCGCGCTATACCCTATCGTACAGTGGCAAGGTGGGTAGAGGTCTTCAAACAGGGAAGAGAGTCAACAGCTGACCTACCTCACGGTTGACGTGCTGTGTCAGCTGACCACGACGTACGAGTGGCTGTGGTCGATCAGTGCCTAATGGACGACATTCACTGGACTGTTATGGAATTAGCACAGTATTCAGGTATTCCTACGTCGTCAGTGCACCGAATTCTACGCCGTGACTTAAATGTAGGTAAGAATTGTACCAAGCGGGTACCACATCACTAACTGAGGTAGAAAAGTGGGCCCGATATGAGACATGTATCAATCTCGAACGCTTTGACCGTGAAGGTAATGGCATGCTGAACTGCATCATTGAAATTGATGAAACATGGGCACGAGCATACGAACCAATTGCATTATCCAGGATCACCACGGAGACACAAGGTACGACAAAACTGATGACTATTTTATCGTATGACAGTCGAAGTGTTTTAGTGTGTCATCCAGTTCGTGAGGGCTCTACTTTAAATGTACAGTAGTTGCCTGTCATATTTCCGGTACCATAATCGTCGTGCAGTTCGAGAGAAACGTCCTGAACTGTTGGGGCAACGTTATAGTCTTACATGAAATCGCAAGACCTCATACAGCAGGTAGCGTTACATAGTGTTTGCGGCGTTGGGGATGGGAGGTGTTGCCACACCCACCTGTTCACTCAATCTTAGTCCGTGTGACTACGATCTTATTCCCAAAGTGAAGAGGCCATTGCGTGGTAAACGCTATGCCATCAAACAAGACATCGTCCCAGCATTTCGGCGAGAGGTAGNTAAGTGAAGAGGCCATTGCGTGGTAAACGCTATGCCATCAAACAAGACATCGTCCCAGCATTTCGGCGAGAGGTAGCGCACATTGGCGGATCTCATGCAGCCGATGGTATTTCCCGTCTCCATCGCTGGCAACGAACCGCGGACAACCTCGTAGACTACTTAGAAGAATGTTGAACAGCACGTCTCGTACGATACGTACATGTTAAAATGAGTGTATATACAGTGTAAGAGAATTAATCAATTAAACGGTGATTTCAAGCAGCCATGTTTGTCTTTGTTCCCTGCCGGACATTCCTGCATCCATACCTCACGTAGTGTTACCTTCAAAACGTACTCGTACACTTTCAACTGTGCATAGTACATTTCCTGTGCTAGATTATTTTGGGGAGGCAAAGGGAAATCGGTTGAATAGTTCCTTGAACATTTAATATATACCTAACTTTTCAGATGTTGCTATCTTCCAGGTAAAGAAATTAAGACAAAATAAATTTTTCTGTTTCTGAAACAATATCAAACTGTATATACGTGTGTATATATGTATATATACACATACATATTTCTAATTGAATAATTTTGTGAATTGTGAANCAAACTGTATATACGTGTGTATATATGTATATATACACATACATATTTCTAATTGAATAATTTTGTGAATTGTGAACCACTATTCCTGGAGATCGAAATACATCAACTATTTGCGGACTATCAAAATTTAAGTATTATAATGGTAAATACCTCAATTGTTCACCTGAAATATTTCGATGACAGCGACATGTTTTTTTCGTGGTTGTGGTTGTTCTTCTGTTTACACATTGCCCTTGTGCTCGATATTCAATCTCAAATACTTTCCAATATGTTTGCAATACACTGTTAGTTCTTCTCCAACTTAATATTTAGTTATCACTCAGCGATATAAATAAATGAATAAAAATTATGTCAAATACCAGGAAATACACTCAAAAGCCGAAAAAAAACTGGTACTCCTGCTTTTATTATATCGTGTAGAGCCCCCACAAGCACGCAGAAGTGCTGCAAGACGACGTGGCATGGACTCGACTAATGTCTGAAGGTATGCAGAAGGCATTGAAATCTGTGCCAATTTGAGAAAGAGTTGCACGTCTGTCATGTTTAATGATTCTCGTCAGTCGTCGTTTGTCCCTTTCGTTCACGATCTTTTTCCGGCCGCAGCGATGTCGAAGATTTGATGTTTTACAGGATTCCCGATATTCACGGTACACTCGTGAAATGGTCGTACGCAAAAATCCAAATTTTATCGCTACCTCGGGGATGCTATGTCCCATCTCTCGTGCACCGACTATAACATCATGTTCAAACTTACTTAAATCTTGATAACCTGCCATTGTATCAACAGTAACCGATCTAGCAACTTTGCCAGACGCTTGTTTTCTTATATACGCGCTGCCGACAGCTTCGCGTTACTCTGATTGGTTCCATACCTCTGTTATTTTCATACGCAATCCTCATACCTATTTGTTTGGCTCTGTAGTGTATATTTGAGAAAAATGGTAAAAAATGGAAACTGTATCGTAAAATAACGTCGAATACACAAAGTATGTAGAAAACACACAAAATTGAAAGTGCGACAAAATATGGGAACAAATTTGTTTGTATTTAAAAAAAAATATAATCTAAAGCCTATAAATATAAAATATTAAGAAATTAAGTTATACATTTCATACAACCCATCAGAAACACATTTAATGTTATTGTATACTAAAAAAAAATTACCCGAATACTGTTAATTATTTTCTGTGATATTATTTAATTTTCTAGTCATAGCGAATAAACACCGCAGTCTTTTTAATATCATGAAGAACTAACATTTTAAAGGGCAAACAATAATACTGGAAGGTAAAAGTATTAATCTGTGGAAATAAATCTAACTACTGAAGCATGTAGTCCTCTCAAAAGCGATAAACAACGCGATATAACTTATTGCCGTCAGTCCCTTTTTTCTCTTTTACACTTTTACAGTGAGACAAAAATTCTCTCCCAAATATAAACACTGCATTGTAGCACACCCGAGCATTTATGTAATTTATTTATTTTTTTCACTATTTTCCTGGAACTCAACGTGGAACAAAGAATTATTTCTCTAGCCAATGTTGGACATGTGCACATGTCATTTCAATCCGTTCCTGATCACATGAACTTCGAAAGATTACTGATTACGTAGAGCAGGTCTGGCAATCGTCTTCAGAAGCTTCGAAAAAATAAAACCACACACTCCATCACTAGCTAGAGATATGGTCATTCGAAAATATCTTAGCCTACACATGATGCACCACGAAAGTCTTGTTTTCTTTCACTCTGTGTTCATTTCATCAACTTAGAACTAGTGACTTCAGATGATGATTATTTACAGTTGTCACTTCAGAATAACTAAGGCTGTTAAAGAGTCGCATATTTTTTAGGTAGTGATAATGTTTAATAGTTTTAGGGCGTTATAACTTGACCAAAGTACTAGTTCATTTTAAAAGTAATAACCTAAATGTTTTATATTTAATATGAGCATTTAAGGTTAAAATATTGTTTTGTGCAGAGTTTAAAAGGCTATTTGAACACAAATGTTGGTTTTTCTTAATGGTTTTACTGAAGGCACAGGATTGGCATTTTGAAAATTTCTTTGAAATTCGACATTTGGTTCGCTGGCGGTAAGATTTTAACATCTAATTACTTTAACAGCTAATTTTATATAAAAATTTAAAAATTAAATACGAGAACACTACATAAAAACTTTCATGGCATGTTTTTAATTAAACTCTAATTATATAAAAAATAATTTTGAAAAATAATTTTGTTGAATTGTGGAATTTGTATGAAAAATATATAACTTCAAATTTTCTGCATTTCTTTACTAATTTTTTGGAACTCCATTTTACTCTACTTTCATAATTTTTCCGCATATAATTCCATAGCAAACTGTTAATGGATGAACTATGCTAAATATGCCGAAAATATAAGACTCTTTAAGGTTTAACGAGTAATTTTTCCTTTTATTAGGAATATTGACACAATGATAGTTTGAGGAGAATTGGTGGGTTACAAATCGATTTATGGCAGACTTATAAATATGAAATGAATAAGCCTACGTATATTTCTCTACCTGTATGTACTAAAGTAATTATAATTATCTGTATATTAGAGAGAAAGAGATTGTGTTTTAAGTTTGAATGAATATAACTTATTTTTAAATAAAATTAGATGCTAATCTGTATGTATGTAATGCATAATAGTAGATATAAGGTTGTACTACTTTCCAAAAAGACGAATGATTAATACGGTTGCTAAGTGANTTTATGCTAATCTGTATTTATGTAATGCATAATAGTAGATATAAGGTTGTACTACTTTCCAAAAAGACGAATGATTAATATGGTTGCTAAGTGAATTCAGATCAGGTACGTTTATCTGTTTAAACATTAAGATTTTTAAAATGTAAAATAACGTTGTGAATATTTTTATTTTGGTGGTCTCTTGCAATGTTTTTTTTTATGTCACATATGATGCACTTAGTTTGAAAATTACTGATACGCATTATTATAAACTAAATTTTAGGCTAATATTTTTCTCGAAGGCTTTCAGTGCATACACGATTGTGGCAGATTATCGAATATCGTGTTAATCGGTTAAATGCATCCAGAGATATATATGAATGTCCAAAATGTATCATGGAATCTCAACTTTGAAGAAAAACTTTTAATACCTTTACATTTCCTTATTTCAGGTAGACTGCGATATAAAAACTTGCCAGACTTTTAACCCATTTCGGTAGGTTTTGGGCTATGATGAATTATATGTATCATTAAGCTGGTGCTACCTTACCAAAGAGACTAGAGATATTGAACTTAACACGTTAGCTAAAGCAAGTGTACGAAATTGATTTAAGTCTAACAGAGTGACAGACATGGCACAGGTCTTTCAAGTTTTTATAACTTCACCAGTTTTAAATACACAAGTTTCTATTTCACTTTAAAATATACAAATCGTATATTGACCAGGACTGCAGCATTTCTTGCCGAATTCGGAGTGAATCGTTTGAGTAGTGGTTAAAATATTTACTTTTTCACATTGCGCCATCTTGAGTAATTTTATTAAAATGTTTTATGAATAAGAGTGCTTATTCCTCCTAAAAGTTAGACAAAACTGGTTTAAAGTGGTCTTATTGTTTAGTCATGGCATGATTAACAAAAATTTTAAAGATCACATTTTAGTAAGTATGCGTCTAGACAACATAAATCGTTAAAATTTAGGTGGCCTGTAAAACTACTTGCACGCCCCATTTCGTGTAAATCGGTACTGCGGTACTGTATATCCTAGGATACAACAGTTTGTTATCAGTTTTATATGGCGCTTTCTTACAGAAATGACTGTGGGATAATTAATTTAGTTTTAACAGTAATGCAGCCAGCATAACAAGTTCTGTTGAAATACATATCAAAAAAATGTATATATAGCATACTGACCTGATATATTTCAAGGCAACATTTTGAAAAAAAACTGCATGATAATTTAATAAATAATAACGCTTGTGCCGTTAACTTTATTCGCATGCCAAATTTGACGAGATTCGTTTGAGTATTATTCTTGTTATAATTCATAAAGTTTATTTATTCATTAATAAATATTTATTTCTTCATTGATGTGTATGTATTCATTTATATGGGTCTATATTACAAAATGGAGAAAGGGAAGTCTGAGAATAAGCGTTTTCAGCACTGACATCAATTACTGCCAGTATGCATAGGGAAATCGGTTGAATAGTTCCTTGAACATTTAATATTATCCTAACTTTTCNACATCAATTACTGCCAGTATGCATAGGGAAATCGGTTGAATAGTTCCTTGAACATTTAATATTATCCTAACTTTTCAGATGTTGCTATCTTCCAGATAGAGAAATAAAGACAAAATAAATATTTATATTTAACTGAAACAATATCAAACTGTTAAAATACCATTTAGTTTCCAATAAGGTTGAATAGTTCTTCAGATATCACAATCCAAAATGTCATAAATTCAACCATTATGAAAATAAGCATAACTTGAATGCTCACATTATAGAAGTCTGTCTTATCACTATAGGCCCTAAGCGCTGAATTATCTTGAAATTCGGTAAACAGGTACAAAAATTTCTCAAAGACAGATACATAAATTAATGTTGAAAATATTGAAGGTTATTTTCTGCGTTTGTAACTAATATAATTGATTTATATTTAAGTTTAGAAATAACTTCTTCTTTGAAATTTATTTCACTAATTTCTATTATATATTTTATTACATTTTAGAACTTTCAATAATGAACTTCTGCGTATTAAAATAAACAATACTTTAAATAATATAATTGTTTTTTTATAAAACGTTACTGATATAAGGTTTTCGATGGCCTAACCTTTAGNAACAATACTTTAAATAATATAATTGTTTTTTTATAAAACGTTACTGATATAAGGTTTTCGATGGCCTAACCTTTAGTATTTAATTTTCCACTCATTCGAAGTTAATAGCAATCATTATGAACAGTTCTGAGTCTACACAGCTTACCAATTTAAGATATTTATATATAATATTTTTATACTGCGAAATACGTTTAAACGAAAACCCACTAACCTACCATGCTTGTGAATTCTTTTAATTAGTCTGGCAGTATATGTAGCTGACGTACATTTTACTTCCTTGCATGTTTTATAGCTGTACTCTGCACTCTTACTTGTTAGTTTCTTTAAAATCACTTGAGGTACTATCTTAAATGCATCTCCCATGTAGACGTGTGTAATGCATCCAGGGATTATTATTGATATCTTGGCATGATAGGAACTGACGTTAAGAGGAATATGGCATTAAAAAACACAAACGAGGAAATGGTAAGTGTTTTCTAATGTAATCATTACTTATCTTATTACCAAGCGAAGTGGTAGTAGCGCCTAAGTTGCCTCAGAAGTCATATTCTAACTGTGTAGTATATTCGGAAGTCGTATGCCTCGATGGACTGGAAAATATATGCCTTGTTAAAGCTCCTCATGTGGGAGAGTAATGCCAATCAGTAACGTGTGTTTTTTTTNTGGACTGGAAAATATATGCCTTGTTAAAGCTCCTCATGTGGGAGAGTAATGCCAATCAGTAACGTGTGTTTTTTTTCCTTTGGTTTTTAATAATTTATCTTTTGTCTGTATTTCACTACAAACTTACATAAATTCAGAGATATTNTTTTTTTTCCTTTGGTTTTTAATAATTTATCTTTTGTCTGTATTTCACTACAAACTTACATAAATTCAGAGATATTTTGAGGAACATAGAATCTCAGGTCACTGAGTGCAGTTTTTTTCACGAATTTTTTAAACTATTTCCACTCATAATAATGCTGCCTTGAGTAAAATCAACTTGTAGATTTTTATTTCATTCAGTTATTTCTTAAATTAACTTAAAAAGTTCCCTAGGAAAAACTTTACGTTAACTTAACTTTTTCAATGGTATTACAATTTTCTTGTGTTCGTCGGCCACGCATTCGTCGACAAACCGAAATACGACTTCTGCGAAATGGGAAACTCGATTTACGACAGAACTTCTTGTGACCCCTCGGAAAGGCTGCTTCGCGAACTCTTGATTTGAACATTCGACATATAAACTTTTTTCTCAACAGCCACGGAATAGTTTGCAATTTTTTGTTATAAGTAAGTTTTTGCTTGTTTTACAGCTTTGATATTGTTGATAATATGTTTTTAGAACATAATTTTATTTCAGTTTACTCTGTACATGGCTAATACAGAATTTTAAATAAAAGATAAAAAAAACAAAAAAGACATAATAAGAATCGGCACCAGTTTTATCAGTATATTGTGTAATGTGGGAACTGCATAGCAAAAATATGTATCTCATGTTATTCAGTCATAATAAATTAAAATATAATTTAAATTTTAATGGGTGTTTATTTTTTTTTTTTTTTTTTGAAAATTACAAATTACTGAAAACTAAAATTGTATACTTCGTAAAATTACTTTTTAAAAAATAAGAAGAGGCGTATTTGTATTGCATCTAGATTAATGTTTGTAATGATCAGGAATCACTTTATAAAGCAAAGTTAAAGTTACAAACTATTTAACACTGTGATAATTATTCCACTGTAAAAATGAATGAAAACTTTGTATCACACAAAGGGACGTACCGGCCAGTTTTTCCTATAATTGTACGTTTAATAAATGTTTTCAATAAAACCTATGTAAAGCAATAGTTGTGTGCTCAAATGATGTGTGCGTGTATGTTCATGGTAGGCGGAACAATTTTTAAAACACTACTTAAGATCCAATTTTAGGTAGATTGTGAATTCATCCTCCATGTTTAAAATTAACATTGCCATGGAGCTCATCGCCTTATTCATGCGCCGGTAAACGGAAACTGTAAAAATATTATTATAGTTAGTATTTTACATATTTGCTCAATTTTACACTTNTTCATGCGCCGGTAAACGGAAACTGTAAAAATATTATTATAGTTAGTATTTTACATATTTGCTCAATTTTACACTTCAAATGTTAAAATAGCTTTTAATTCAACGTTCAAGCTTGGAACACCATATCATCCGTCGTACCAATTTTACTGGGCGCATGGTAGTCACTACGCCCGTTAAAACAAATGCAGCCAGGGGGAGTGACATTTTTCAAAGATTGATTTGAAATGCTCANTGGTAGTCACTACGCCCGTTAAAACAAATGCAGCCAGGGGGAGTGACATTTTTCAAAGATTGATTTGAAATGCTCAGGTAACTTGCACTTTTCGCAGTGAGATGCGTTGTTATCCCACGTGCCTCCGACGTTTAGCAGCTCCCGTACAGTACGCAGTAGCCTAGAGTGGCAACAGTGAAGTACGTGTTGCCTACCCACGCAGGCAGTATCTCCACACTATTGAAACATCTTGAGCTGTTTGCTTGAGAGCCATTGGTCTGAGTGCGTTGCACCAAAGCAGCCGTGAGGAAACTAAGGCCCAAGGACCAATTACGGCTGATGACCTTGACTCGAGTGGTCCCTCGCAAATTTCCAAAATAACATTGGAAATTTCCCGCTAACATAACTGAAGTGACGAGCAGTATCTTGAGAAAAGTTCTTAAATAATAAACCGCAATTTTGTGTTGGTATTCTGTAAAAATTTTCAGATTTGGGAATATTGTACTATATCAAAACAATGATAAATATTATAACCATCAATTTTACATATTACATGGTTTCTGACATTACTTTTCCAAGTCTTGGTATATGAATAGTCAAGGCATAATACGTAAAGACTTGCTGCATAATGATCGTCTCACGACACCAGTATGTAGGACCCAGTAACTCACTCAACAATAAGAATTAATAAGGCTGTAAGCAACACCAAATTGAGATCTGGATTTTCCCCCTGCGTTGAATATTTCCCCCACCCAGCACTAAAACAATCAAATATGTTAATTTTGAAACATAGTTCATTCAAGTATAAAATTATAAGACCAACTATATTACGGTTACAATTCTTTTTGTGATAATAATCCTGCTAACTATACTCTGTTAATGAATGGGGATGCTTTTACGGACTAATTTGTAGGAGGCTTCAGATCTGCAAACAGTACAACATTACCTGAAACCTTTCCTCGTCTATCTCAATCAGATTCCGATATTTGTCTATATCGTCATTAAAAATTTATGTTTCGNTACCTGAAACCTTTCCTCGTCTATCTCAATCAGATTCCGATATTTGTCTATATCGTCATTAAAAATTTATGTTTCGAAAGCAATCTCCCTCCCTTAAAATTATTTTATGATATAGCGTCAAAACAAAGTACATTCCTCATAATATTGACAAGAAATAAATTGACATATATTTCCTGACAAATTTAGAATCTGTGTGTGTGTGTATATATATATGTGTGTGTGTGTGTGTTTTGTGTGTATAGATGTATATATTCCGGTTGTTCCGAAACTCACCCGAAATATTTTGGTAGGTGATTATGGGAAATGGGGATACTTACATATTGCAACTTATAGCATAGTTAGTCCAATTCCTAAGATAGATATCTGCTTTTGAAAATCAAGTTTATATTTCATATTTTCGCAACAAATCGCAAACAAAGTTGAATGAAAACGCGATTTTCTGAACAATGTTTAGTGTTATCAGGATCTTCAAGATATGAAAAAAAATACATTGTTAAGACAGTCCGCTTAGATACAAATAATAGGGGTGGCCACTCTCTAATTGCATACAATTATTTTGCTGTCAAGTGACATGGCATTTTTATGTGGTGGTCTGAACTAACACGTCATACTTAAAAAAAAAGGTCCTCGTGTTGCATGTGGCCCAGGACACACCGTTTCCTTCGAGAACGTACACAACGATGTCGGCGGCGACGTTACAATGCCTGACATGTTGGCAGGCGTTGTTCAGTTAACCATTATCCTAACAATTAGTGTTCCATCTTAAATATTATCTCCAATAGTTGCAGTAAACCAGTGTTCCAGATTCTAATTCAAAGATGTGTACCACCCTTTGTATTCACGTTTGACCATAGGTCGTATATATGTTTTCCAACTTTGTTTTTCGTAATTAACTTGCAGCCGAAGTTTTTGTCAGTTGAACGTTAGTTACATCATGTATATATGTAGATACAGCCTGTATATATATGTATATAATATACCGGGTGAGTCACCACCGCCTATTTATTGGTATCTATGCAACCACATTCAACCTTACNTACCTGAAACCTTTCCTCGTCTATCTCAATCAGATTCCGATATTTGTCTATATCGTCATTAAAAATTTATGTTTCGGAAGCAATCTCCCTCCCTTAAAATTATTTTATGATATAGCGTCAAAACAAAGTACATTCCTCATAATTTTGACAAGAAATAAATTGACAAATATTTCCTGACAAATTTAGAATCTGTGTGTGTGTATATATATATATATATATATATATATATATATATATATGTGTGTGTGTGTGTGTTGTGTGTGTATACATTTATATATTCCGGTTGTTCCGAAACTCACCCGAAATATTTTGGTAGGTGATTATGGGAAATGGGGATACTTACATATTGCAACTTATAGCATAGTTAGTCCAATTCCTAAGATAGATATCTGCTTTTGAAAATCAAGTTTATATTTCATATTTTCGCAACAAATCGCAAACAAAGTTGAATGAAAACGCGATTTTCTGAACAATGTTTAGTGTTATCAAGATCTTCAAGATATGAAAAAAAATACATTGTTAAGACAGTCCGCTTAGATACAAATAATAGGGGTGGCCACTCTCTAATTGCATACAATTATTTTGCTGTCAAGTGACATGGCATTTTTATGTGGTGGTCTGAACTAACACGTCATACTTAAAAAAAAGGTCCTCGTGTTGCATGTGGCCCAGGACCCACCGTTTCCTTCGAGAACGTACACAACGTTGTCGGCGGCGACGTTACAATGCCTGACATGTTGGCAGGCGTTGTTCAGTTAACCNGGCGACGTTACAATGCCTGACATGTTGGCAGGCGTTGTTCAGTTAACCATTATCCTAACAATTAGTGTTCCATCTTAAATATTATCTCCAATAGTTGCAGTAAACCAGTGTTCCAGATTCAAATTCAAAGATGTGTACCACTCTTTGTATTCACGTTTGACCATAGGTCGTATATTTTTTTTCCAACTTTGTTTTTCGTAATTAACTTGCAGCCGAAGTTTTTGTCAGTTGAAAGTTAGTTACATCATGTATATATGTAGATACAGCCTGTAAATATATGTATATAATATACCGGGTGAGTCACCACCGCCTATTTATTGGTATCTATGCAACCACATTCAACCTTACNAATATATGTATATAATATACCGGGTGAGTCACCACCGCCTATTTATTGGTATCTATGCAACCACATTCAACCTTACACTTATAACATAACATCGCCTCTGCTGTAACATACTTGTCTCTTGTGTAGCCCAGTCCCGTGCCGTGCACGTACAAGTTACGGCTCCGCGTTTATAAGCTGAACATTCGACGCCGTTGTCAGCCTGCATCAATCAGAGGCGCGAGAATAGGGAATCGCTACAACACAGCACGTGCGCGTTGATTCCTTTCCGTCAGTACAGTAAGCGGTGACGGTACGTTTATGTCACGTGACAAAACGCAACGGCTCGAAGCGAGGCAGATGTNTCCGTCAGTACAGTAAGCGGTGACGGTACGTTTATGTCACGTGACAAAACGCAACGGCTCGAAGCGAGGCAGATGTTTGTGACTACGGACGCACTCGTCACGTACCGACGTATTCGGTAAACATCGCAATAATATATTACAACACAATAAACGGACGTGCATTCGTTGAAAAGTGGCTGCTTCTCAATGCATTGCTGACATTACATCATCCGTTCACCGCTTACTGTACTGGCGACAACAAATCAACGCGCACCTGGAGTTCTGCTACAGTCGATGTTATGTAAGATGGGTAGTATTGTGTGCAGGTTGCATAAATACGGAAAAATAGGCGCGGGGTGACTGACTTGCTATAGTTTATGTGGTTTTGTTTCTCTTTTTAATTATTTTCAAATAGTGATCGTGCCATTATGAAGTTCTTCGCGGAACAAATACTCAGATAACTCCCAATTTCTAAACTGCTTGTAAGCAAATGTATAGCTATTTGATTCATTCGTTCGCCAAACGTAGAACCATGGGTACATTGTGTTTTATATAATTCGAAGCTGAAACCCTCAAAACTGTAACGTCTAGAATTAACTCACCGGTATGATTTCATGACGCCATAAATTAATTTAGTATACGTTATTTATAAAAAAGTATTTTGTTTGTTGTGAAATTATAATTCCTATATTGTAATCTTAAAGTACTTCGAATACAAATTTTAATAGTCTGATTGACAATTAATTAGGGGTGTAAATAAAAACCCACAATATCTGAAAATTCATATAAATACACAATTTTACATTCCGCTATACGGGTATATTTATTTCGTACCAACCGTTTTGCATATCGCCGACTTAATATTTGTGTCGAATGTATGAGAGATCATATTTTTTTTCCACCTCGTTTTTCCCGAAAGGATTTTTGGTACATCTGTATAGTCTAATTGCGAGAATACATCACAAAAGTAGCTTTAAATGCACGAGGGAGCGCAAACAATACTGGACTCACTCCCTGCGCAGAAACTAATTAAACCTGCAAATCTCTCCAAATCACCCTGATTCCCACTGCCACTTTCCAAACTTTCAACAACTTTTCCGACGAAATCCAGTTCAATCCTTTAATCGGATTGTTATCAGGCCGACTGAATCTGTCTACTCTCCGAGGATTTGTTTTGCTGCCGCCCCAAAACATTAGGAATTCTGCCTCAGGTTCTGCACAGTAGGAAAGGGCATCTCACTTCCGTTAGGCCTACTTCAGCGTTCCGTCGAGGGTTTAAGGACGTTCGCCTGGAAATTGTCATTCGTTGGAAAATTTGGGCGTCTTATAGTATCGTATAATCAGTGCTTAGTGTTTCACATTTTAGCATTGTAATAAAAATGGTAATTTCTAGTTGGCATTAGAATGAAAGATAAAACTGCAGGAGAATGAATGAAAACCTCTAAAATATGATTTAGACTTAAACCATCCATAAGGATATAAAATATAAAATATGAAAACGACGTGTGTATATATACACGCCGTTTACTCCAGTAAGAGTGTAGAACAATTTACAGTAAAATCTGGCTCATATGTTATTTATTTAATATATGTCGTTATATGTGTATGCACTGTGCTGAAGTAAAGACAAAAAAAGATAATTATGTTTTGATTTCGCACTGCAGAAAGAAAAAAACAGAGATACTTAGTCTATAAAATATTTTTTTTCTTTCTTTCATAAATTACTATGATGATGATGCTTGCCATGATAATGATGATTGTGATGATGAAGACAGACCTAACTTTAGTATGAACCCCTTGGCAACGTCACAGCCGTACTGATTAGACAGAATAATTCAACGGTGGTTCAGCATCGCCTTCCGCATTATGAGATTAAGCCACCACCACCAGTGAATTTAAAATATCCCAAGAGTTGGTGCTAGATTTAGGGAATAATTATTATTTTATTTGGTAGGTCCATACATATTTTTATCGTCACACCTTAATTAATTATTTGCAATTAAAATTGCCACTCTCTTTAATAATGTACATTTTCAGGAAGTTAAAATGTACCAGATAATTATTATTTACAATTAACGTCTCATTATGTGGAGTGACCTCTCTCTATGTTTAATCTACGCTTTAAAACTAAGACACTGTTATTTCTTTGGCTTTACAGACACTGCAGATTCTTTTATTCTTAAACGCCTGAGATCATAGATATAGTAAATTCGCGGTTTCCTCACCATTTTGGAATCGAACCTTTTAAAAATCATCCTATATAAGAGGTGTTTGGTTGTTTCCCTAATATGTAATATAAAACCAGCGTTTTATAGTTCTGTTGACGTAAAACTACGTTATTTTGTTATTGAACTAAACTGTAACATTTATTTATCTAGAAATTACAATATTTCATTTGTTTTAGTATCAATAAAAATGAAGACAAAATAGTTGTGTTCGTAATATCTAGCAATAAACAGTTATTATGCAGAATATTATTCAAATAAGTGCGCGCGAATGCGGTGCGTTCTCTTTTGTGTAATTTCTGGACTTGGATAATTTTTGTTTGCATGAGGTAGAGGAATAATTTTAAAGTAGGTCTTAAGCAGGGCTTCAGAATTTTGGAAGCAACCGCAAATAGACTATAGCCACAGTAGATCCAACGGCAACAGCAAACGGCACTGGGTTCATATTCGTCCCGCCCATTTGGGTTGCATCACAGGATGTCTACCATCTTTTTGTAGGCCATTTTGCATATACCTGACTATGACCTTTTACTGAAATTATACAGTCACTATCTTGTTTGCGTCATCGCACATCTTGTTTGCATCGTCAACCATCATTATTCCGGTCGCCTACTTATTTATGGTCACCGTATTGTTTTCTGTCGCCATAGTGTGATACGCTTGCCTAAAAGGGTGAGCCACTGGTTACTCGGTAGCCAATTTGTTGTGGTCAGCTATACTTGTTTTAGGAGCCGGCCACTGCTTGGTCTCCATTTAGATTTCGTCCGCCATGTTTCTTTTTNTCGCCAATTTGTTGTGGTCAGCTATACTTGTTTTAGGAGCCGGCCACTGCTTGGTCTCCATTTAGATTTCGTCCGCCATGTTTATTTTTATGTTGGTTGCTAGGTGGCACTGATTACTCGTTCTCGATTTACTGCTATCTTGAATTAGTGTTTGCCACGAGGCGAAGGTGATTATTCATTCAGACGATTGCGTGCCACTCTGTCGATGTGCTTAAGGTCGAAGTATAAATTACGGTGCGGGGGACTCTCGCCCTTAAAGTCATATTTATGGTTAGGCAGTCCATAAATCTTGGGGAATATGCATAACGGGAAATGCTGGGTAATAGGTTGATGAAATTTTTTAGCTAAATGAGTTAAGAGTGCATGTGTACCTCATTCTTTGGGTTTTTAAGTCATGTATGAAACTCCATTCTCCAAAATTGTTCCTTGTAGTCAGGCTTTAATATATTTCTCGTTATGTTAAAAAAATATATTATAAATATTTTTTTTTTACTCTTTGCACAAGTATACAAAAGTTAACTGAAGTAGCCTGCCATCATAGTATACTTGTTAAGATGGCTCATCTATTGCTAATTTTCATTCATTTTACTCATTTATTTATAGGTTCACAGAATTTTGAATTTACTGCATTAAGAATAATCGCTATCAAAACATTCTGTGGTAAATTAAATGACAACTACCGGCGAATTCATGCATTTGGTTTTGAAGTCTAATCCAATGTAAGTATCGTTGAATTAGTTAAGGACTTGAAATCCTCAACCCACATTCACAATCAAACTGTCTTCGCCATACTCTTTGGAGCAATGTTCACAAGTTCCACAATGAGACAAGTGCCACGCAACTATTTACTATAAATTATTCTAAAGCCGACTGCAGTCACACGTGCGATTGCAAGCGACACTCATGTAAACACGTGAAAAAAATGTCCACCTCCCTCACACATATCTGGACGCACCTACAATAAATAAGTCAAGCTTAAACCTTGGGATTCCTTTCCCTGGAGAGCGTTAATTTTTTTTATTCTGAATTTAGTCAACAAGTAGTAAGTACGCCCACTTTTTTTATGTCCTTAGAAAATGTAATAAATTCAACTATGTTTCCCGGACTGCGTAAATGGGCATCATATTATACATATTTTGGGTGATGGGGAGACGTTTATTACAGATATATTACAAACAAAAAAAACCTGGATTCAAATCATGCGTAATTATATGTATCGTCAGTATTAAACCGTTTTGGCAGGCACACGAATGCAGACCTGCGCGCACAAAAACACACACATATATATATACAATGAAGAGCCAAAAAAATTGGTACACCTGCCTAATATCGTGTAGGGCCCACGCGAGCACGCATATGTGCCGCAAGACGACGTGGCATGGACTCGAATAATGTCTGAAAGTATGCAGGAGGCATTGAAATTTAAGCCAATTTGAGAAAGGGTTGCACGTCTGTCACGTTTAATGATTCTCGTCAGTCGTCGTTTGTCCCGTTCGTTCAAGATATTTTTCCGGCCGCAGCGATGTCGAAGATTTGACGTTTTAACGGATTCCCGATATTCACGGTTCACTCGTGAAATGGTCGTACGCAAAAATTCAAATGTTATCGCTACCTCGGAGATGCTATGTCGCATCTCTCGTGCGCCGACTATAACACCACGTTAAACTCACCTAAATCTTGATAACCTGCCATTCTTGCAGCAGTAAACGATCTAGCAACTTTGCCAGACTCGTGTTGTCTTATATAGGCGCTGCGGACCGCATCGCGTTACTCTGATTGCTTCCATACATCTGTTATTTGTATACGCACGCGTGGATCAGTTTTTTTGGCCCTCAAGTATATATATACATATATATATACACACTAACATAAAAAAATGAATATCGCCAGTAGTACCTATTAATATAAGAAACATCCAAATTTCTTCACCCAAATCAACCTTCATATTTCTACGTGAATACAATACAGGAGCTTGAGATACAGACAAAATAGCAGTTTGATTTATTACAGTTTCATGAAGTGCAAAAGTCTTCCAACATATTATATCACGCACACCAATTTGGTTAATATAATTAACTGCAACAGCAGGATTTTTATGTTAACGACGATATAAACACATCTCCAAATTTCCATTGTCAGGATTAGCAGTCATACCTTGAATTCCAAATCTGTACAGTAAAGATAACAAAACGTAACTTTCTTGAGCTTGGGTAACTTGCTTAACAAACACATTAACAAAATGTTTATGGCAGGTTAGGAAGTATCTGTTTAAAAGGTAATCGCTTATTGTTACACTAACGTGTGTGAAAAATGCTACACCAAGAAGAATAGATGTAATTGAAATGAACTTTGCACCACATATTAGGTACATAACCATACACAATTGACAATGATTACAGAACTGTGCATGATCTCTGTCCTTGAGAATTCCGTACGGTGTGAAGCGCCACACGTCCCTCAATCAGAGCCCATAAAAGTCGTGGCATGGACTCAAAGAGGACCTGGATATGTTCCTGGGGAATCTCCCTCCACGCGGTTTGTACGCGAGACCATAAAGCATCAACAGTGGTTGCTGGGGGACCGTGATGAACAAGTCACCGACTAACCATATACCAGACATGTTCGATGGGCGATATGTCAAAAGAAAGTGCAGGCTAGGGAAGCAGTGGTACCCACCGTTCAATGAAGAAGACTTGCACATTCCTCGCCACATGTGGCCGGGCATTGTTCTGCTGAAATATGGCATGTGGAGTAACCTGAATTAGGGGTAGTACCTCGGGCTCTAAAACTTCCCTGATTTAGCGGTTGCTGTTCAGATTGCCCCTCAATCCGTAGGAGTCGAGTTGGATGTTGAATCCAATGGCGCCTCAAACCATCACATTTGGTGTTTGTCTGCTATGCCGCTCCACAATGCAAGCTGCCNTAGTAAGTACGCCCACTTTTTTTATGTCCTTAGAAAATGTAATAAATTCAACTATGTTTCCCGGACTGCGTAAATGTGCATCATATTATACATATTTTGGGCGATGGGGAGACGTTTATTACAGATATATTACAAATAAAAAATTCCTGGATTCAAATCATGCGTAATTATATGTATCGTCAGTATTAAACCGTTTTGGCAGGCACACGAATGCAGACCTGCGCGCACAAAAACACACACATATATATATATACAATGAAGAGCCAAAAAAATTGGTACACCTGCCTAATATCGTGTAGGACCCACGCGAGCACGCATATGTGCCGCAAGACGACGTGGCATGGACTCGACTAATGTCTGAAAGTATGCAGGAGGCATTGAAATTTAAGCCAATTTGAGAGAGGGTTGCACGTCTGTCACGTTTAATGATTCTCGTCAGTCGTCGTTTGTCCCGTTCGTTCAAGATCTTTTTCCGGCCGCAGCGATGTCGAAGATTTGACGTTTTAACGGATTCCCGATATTCACGGTTCACTCGTGAAATGGTCGTACGCAAAAATTCAAATGTTATCGCTACCTCGGAGATGCTATGTCNGTCTGAAAGTATGCAGGAGGCATTGAAATTTAAGCCAATTTGAGAAAGGGTTGCACGTCTGTCACGTTTAATGATTCTCGTCAGTCGTCGTTTGTCCCGTTCGTTCAAGATCTTTTTCCGGCCGCAGCGATGTCGAAGATTTGACGTTTTAACGGATTCCCGATATTCACGGTTCACTCGTGAAATGGTCGTACGCAAAAATTCAAATGTTATCGCTACCTCGGAGATGCTATGTCCCATCTCTCGTGCGCCGACTATAACACCACGTTAAACTCACCTAAAACTTGATAACCTGCCATTCTTGCTGCAGTAAACGATCTAGCAACTTTGCCAGACTCTTGTTGTCTTATATAGGCGCTGCGGACC
This sequence comes from Clitarchus hookeri, assembly GCA_002778355.1. Classification (NCBI taxonomy): domain Eukaryota; kingdom Metazoa; phylum Arthropoda; class Insecta; order Phasmatodea; family Phasmatidae; genus Clitarchus; species Clitarchus hookeri. The sequence goes on along the minus strand of NQII01003504.1, from coordinate 171,941 downwards.
GCATCGCGTTACTCTGATTGCTTCCATACATCTGTTATTTGTATACGCACGCGTAGATCAGTTTTTTTGGCCCTCAAGTATATATATATACATATATATACACACTAACATAAAAAAAATGAATATCGCCAGTAGTACCTATTAATATAAGAAACATCCAAATTTCTTCACCCAAATCAACCTTCATATTTCTACGTGAATACAATACAGGAGCTTGAGATACAGACAAAATAGCAGTTTGATTTATTACAGTTTCATGAAGTGCAAAAGTCTTCCAACATATTATATCACGCACATCAATTTGGTTAATATAATTAACTGCAACAGCAGGATTTTTATGTTAACGACGATATAAACACATCTCCAAATTTCCATTGCCAGGATTAGCAGTCATACCTTGAATTCCAAATCTGTACTGTAAAGATAACAAAACATAACTTTCTTGAGCTTGGGTAACTTGCTTAACAAACACATTAAGAAAATGTTTATGGCAGGTTAGGAAGTATCTGTTTAGAATGTAATCGCTTATTGTTACACTAACGTGTGTGAAAAATGCTACACCAAGAAGAATAGATGTAATTGAAATGAACTTTGCACCACATATTAGGTACATAACCATACACAATTGACAATGATTACAGAACTGTGCATGATCTCTGTCCTTGAGAATTCCGTACGGTGTGAAGTCCCACACGTCCCTCAATCAGAGCCCATAAAAGTCGTGGCATGGACTCAAAGAGGACCTGGATATGTTCCTGGGGAATCTCCCTCCACGCGGTTTGTACGCGAGACCATAAAGCATCAACAGTGGTTGCTGAAGGACCGTGATGAACAAGTCACCGACTAACCATATACCAGACATGTTCGATGGGCGATATGTCAGAAGAAAGTGCAGGCTAGGGAAGCAGTGGTACCCACCGTTCAATGAAGAAGACTTGCAGATTCCTCGCCACATGTGGCCGGGCATTGTTCTGCTGAAATATGGCATGTGGAGTAACCTTAATTAGGGGTAGTACCTCGGGCTCTAAAACTTCCCTGATTTAGTGGTTGCTGTTCAGATTGCCCCTCAATCCGTAGGAGTCGAGTTGTATGTTGAATCCAATGGCGCCTCAAACCATCACATTTGGTGTTTGTCTGCTATGCCGCTCCACAATGCAAGCTGCCNGATGTTGAATCCAATGGCGCCTCAAACCATCACATTTGGTGTTTGTCTGCTATGCCGCTCCACAATGCAAGCTGCCAGATTGCAGTCACCACGGTAGCGTCTAACACGTATGAGGCCATCACTGTTGGACAGGTTGAATAGGGACTCGTCCGAAAATACTGCATTGTGCCTCTTAGCATGCCAGTGACGGCGTTCACGTGCCTATTATAATCAGAGGCGTTCTTATTTTCTGGACAATGGAAGTCGACAGAATGGTATGCGCGCCACCAGACCAGCCCGCAGCAGACGGTGTCGAACCGTTGACGCAGACAGGCCCACACCCATTTCAGTGCTCCAGTGTTGAGCCAACACTGTGGACGAGGCTCTACGGTCCGTTACGGCAATGCGGACAATATGGCGGTCATTCCGTGCCGTGGTCATATTACGCGGTCCGATACCTGTTCTCGCTGCGTACCACACTCTTATCTCCCACTGGTTGCACACACTCATGCCTATCGTAACATCATGCCATGTACGAGCCGAAATGTCACGGCATGACGAACCCGTTTTCCAGAGACTTATCTTTCTGCCCCGTTCGAACTCACCTACATACTGATATGGCGCCCTTTGACGTCGACGAGGCATAGTGGCACATGCTTTAACTTCTTTTGACGACTCTTCACTGACCTTTGCGGACCTTTCCGGTTACACAAGATAGGGCGCTGCTGGGCCTACGTGTACGCTATATCTCTGCAATCGTAATCGCTTTTTGCTGGTACACAGTATTGCAAATACTCCGAGTTTGACTTCATCTGGGCCATTGTTTCTGGGTGTTGGAAATTTCACAAACAATAGTGTATTACATAATGCACTCTGGTTCATTGAGAAATTAATAAATCCTTGTTTAATTATATGTTTCTGTAGGTTGCGTGTCCATATTTAACATGTGAAAATTATGTTACAATAGCTATATCAAATAGTAACAAAGAATTCACCCTTGAACTCTACGAAGTTGTTTGCAATTTAATTATATTAATATGGTTTTTCTATTTGCATATAACAAAAACGACGCTTGAGTGACCACCTTTAATATTCTTTAAGCACATCGATTTATTTATAATTCAGTGACAACTTTTACGTACATTTTCGTGTGGACGTTCTCGAAATATTTTATTTGTGGTTTGAGAGGATTATTGACTGAAGAAACTGTAGACGATTTCTTAGAGCCTGGAAGACAGACGTGGTGTCTACTAATAACAAATTTCCGAATGAATGTACAACCAGAGTTTCAGATACCAGTGATCACTTTCGTACGGGAATGGACTACTAACCCTTCGTGCCAAGATATTTTTAACAAATTTTCCGTCATAAACTTTCATCGATTCGGGTAGCTATCAAACCCGTTTATCCAAAATTCTCTTGTTTGCAATAGAATTTATTGAAAAAAACATTCACGGGAAAAAGTAGCCTGATATGCGACGTCAAAATTTCCTGTTGCATATCTTTTCCATCTGCACGGGAAAAGGATTGAAGTTTGTGTGAGTGGGCGGGTTGGGTGTCTTGTTGTCTCATCCTTTGCCATAACCCGCTGATTCCCCCCTTTTATCGCTGTTTCGGCCGTCACTCTAGGTTCGCCTTTGTCAGCCCAGCGGATCCAACCATTTACCCCATCCCTTTCATCGCACTTCCCTTTTTCCCCACTTTCTCATTCCACCTTCCTCCCATCCCCGGTTCCATCACTTGCTGCGGCCCCATNCCTTCCTCCCATCCCCGGTTCCATCACTTGCTGCGGCCCCATGATGCGGCGCGATATCAGCACAAACATAACTCAGCCACATTCCCTTTCTACTATCCCCTGTCCTAAGCACCGAGGGCCTAAAAAAAAAATATATATATATATATACACCTGTATATAACACGTGTATCTAGAGCTGGGAAGACCCTCAGCGATTCACCAACCCCCCTCCGAATCCCTCTCCCACGTCTCATTTCACCGATGCGGCAAGATAACTGGAAGGGAATAATGGGCTGCCACCGCTGCAAAAACACACAAACACACGTGTTCACGCGTTTGAATGAGACGCAGCACTCTTACTTAAAGGGGAAAAACATTTTCTGCTTTGAAACAACACCGCTGTAGACTGTGTTTGTAAGTATATTCATCGTCAGCGTTGTGTACACAGGAAGAAAATGTTACTTCGATAACGACTATGAAAATTTTAATAGGAGCTTGTCGAAGTATTTCTTTTTTAACAATTTTATCACATTTAATCACTGAAAATTATGGAGTCTTTATTTATTATTTCCTTCCTCTTGGTTTTCTTCAGGATACTATTAAAAGTATTTCCAAAAAAATATTTTATATNACGTCTTGCGGCACTTCTGCGTGCTTGCGGGGGCCCTACACGATATTAGCAGGTGTACCAGTTTTTTTTGGCTCTTCAGTGTATATAGAAACCAGAAGCGGAATCGTTGCATTGGTTCAGATGCTGAGATATTCCAGCGTTAGTTGGACTACTCACTTAACAACTCTCTTCAACAAGCAGTTCTTTAACAAAACAGGTCAATCAGGAAGCTTAGGTACCTGGATGATAAAGAACAGAATTACTCTTTTTTTGCTACACAGTCGTTGTGATGAAATATTTGGCGTGCTTTATACAGGTTTTAATTAGTTAATATAACTAAACGTTTTGCGAAAAATTAACATGAAACCAAACCTCTATTTTTAAGATTGTATCCGCAAGTAACAGTCTTCAGTGTCTCTCGATCTCTTAAAGAAATTTGTAATGTAAGGTTCTTAAGGACAGGTCGTTTGTTTAAATATGATACCGGAAAGGGCTCATAAATTATTTACGTTGATGTCTTTACGATTCAAGTCATAAAGCAGTTATATAAACGATACTTTACCAATCATAATTAGGTGACATGTAACACTAAGTTCTCATTTAACTGGAAATAGCTACTTGCCACTGTAGTTCATATTTTGAGAGCCAAAATCGGAGATAGCAAAGCTCATCCCCAGTGTTTGTGAAGTAATACAGTACAGGGTGTCCTCGAGCTTATTTATTTTCATTACGGTGGATTGATAGTAAGAGTTCACATGGTCAGACAGCAGGCGAGTCCGAATTAATACCATTTATACTGGTAACAAAAAGAAAAAGTATTTTTTGCCACTTTTTGTGAAAATTCACCTCAGTCTACCAGACAGATATTTTTAAAGTGCTTATTTAACTTTAAATTTATTTTTAAGTTGCAGTGTTAAAACAAATTTTCTTTGAAGCCGAGGATGAAATCGCAGCCTTAATTTTTTTCCTGTCTGCCAGGTCACTATTTATTTATCTCAGAACTGTGATACCTTAGTAACACTGTATGTACTAATTTAAACTGGTCCCTTTCTTTTCAAATCAAAAAATATCTCATAAAATATTTTTCACGAAAACGATACCAAATCATAATCAGAACTTTTTTGTGATCAGTTATTGCTCTTGCAGGTGCAGACGCTGGGATTACTATCGATTCTGACTTGGCGTGTGCTGATGTTAGGTCTTCTCAGTGACGAGAAAACAAGACACTTGGATAAGACATTTTATAATAGTGCTTACACTGAATCGTGTCAGTGTCCCTTGAATTTCTTTTTGCGAACTGACGGTTCTCGCGTAACAACAACTCTTTCAAAGTTAATACCACATAACGGCAAGCGTGTCACATTCGTCTTCCTCCTGTTCTGTCCGTTTCAGTTCCAACTACGTGCGATGTTTAGTAAATTTTTCCACAATTGCAGATATTTATTTCCGGTATCTTTACTGAGAAAGCACTAGTAGCAGTTATCTCTCATTGCCAGTAGAAAAAATGTACATACAGAGTTACGTCTTCTTTAATGCGGGCATTTTTCATGCGTTTCAGCTGCTAATGATTTTGGATGATGATCCATTCTTTACGTGGAGTTATTCCAATGAAATTCAAGTGATACGTTAATGATATGTATATAAATTGCAAAATCGTTTTCTTAATTTATGAAACATGTGGCACCGTTCTACCGGACATAAATTACAGTTTCGATTACAAACGAACACAAATAACGTAAAGTATATTATTATTAAAAACAGGCAAATAATATCAAAGCAGCAAGAAAAATTAAGTGTAAGACATTGAATAGAATCCTTCGAGAACACCCATTTTCAAATTTCTTATTTAAGTGTATAATAAAAAAAACCATGTAAATTATCGTTCGTAAGAAAAATTATGTAGCACCTCTAAGACTTAACATTTCGCGGAATTCGTATATTATAATTTTACTCTCCATAAAATTTTCATAGTTTATAAAATTAGATTGATTTATACTCCATATTTTTTATTTTTTATTATAAGATTTATTTTCACTGCAAAATGCAGGCTGGCAACTAATAGACATTTTTATAACATCAAAAATAATGTCNAATTATAAGATTTATTTTCACTGCAAAATGCAGGCTGGCAACTAATAGACATTTTTATAACATCAAAAATAATGTCACGTAACATTGTTTTTTAACTTTAGATCTACTAATATTGACTGTGTTGGAGTGATGTCTGATGGAGATGAATTCCAAGGCTACTCTTGGTCTTACACCTTTCTGCCGAAAGAGGGTGAAATTATTGTTACTATAGACGCGATTAGTTTCTTTAAGTCCGTATCACATGAAACTGTGCTCAAATAAAAGATTTATGGAAAATAAAACAGGTTAGGTTTAATATCAAACTTTGCGATGAGCGTTGTATCATAAACGTATTTGGTATTTTAGTACAGAGGTTTCGTGTGTTTCCTTAACACACTTAATAGTAAAATCGCATGTTCGCAACGTAACTTATTGCCATTAACGAGGCCGGAAATTTACTGTTGACGTGGTGCACATTCCGTGTTCACCAATACATCTGATAACTTAGTTTTTGTAAACGACAGTTGAGTTAATTTGCTACAAACCTTTGTGTATTATGGCTACCAATTTCAATGGATGAACATGGATTTTTATTTACCTGTATATCTGTTAACAAATATTAAACTAAGCCGATCACCTTACCCCCTTTTTCTCTTATATCCACCATAATTTATTAAACTACTTGATTACCGGACTTCAGGTATCTACGCAGGCACTTAACACTTCTACTTATATATTTCTATCCCTTCTTATTTATATGTAATGTTGATATTTTGCCCTTGGCCTACGCATTAGGGATTATTGAACTCCCATCATCGGCAGAGTTATCAAAGTTTGCCCGCAGTTAAATCAGTGCTACAGAATTCGTAGTAATGTGATAGTATACTGAGATTCTTGCAATATATTGTTGTATGTAAGAAATAAGTAACACAAAAAATTTGCACCATTTAAGCTATTACAACTATCTAATGCGCCGAAACGAATAATTTATAAACTGACTTGGGTACACCGATCANGCGCCGAAACGAATAATTTATAAACTGACTTGGGTACACCGATCATGCTTGTTCTCCGTAGCATTATTTGTTTTTGAATAATTTTCCTAACCAACTATAGCATGTAGAAAGAAAGGAACATATATTTTGTCCTCGTTAAATTATTTTCATTTTTTAAACATTTCTAAAAATTTATTATTTCAATAATAATCTTTGTCTAGTTGTTGCTTGCTGCTGTCACTTAGAGTAAACTGAAGTTAAGTTACATGAAACGGTATTATATTGTATTGTTAAATTTACGTACTCACTGATAAGAAAAACATTTCTTACTTCGTCGGCTTTGATCGCTATAGTTTTTTTTTTCTTTGAGAAACTGAAGAATATTTTAATACCCTGCCTCTGATCGGGAATAGTGCAGGCAGACAGTTTCTCTAGGTACAACGAAAATTATATTTACTTAATGAAAAAAAATGTTAATTTAGTCTCCAGTGTGACTTTTATGTGCACATCTTCGCTTCTTACCCGTGTATTAGAATACAAATGGAACTACAATATTTAATAAGTATTCATCACTTATCACCTGACTATAAAATTTTTGATCACTTTACATTCTATGAAGAAAAATATTTCCGTGTGTTCTCCCTTATCATTTTATGTTCAATTCTTTTAAATATATTAAGAATGCGATACCAAGATTTCCAAGGAAATTATTATTTTGTTTCAATTTCAGAAAANGACAGACGTGCAACCCTTTCTTAAATTGGCTCAGATTTCAATGCCTCCTGCATACCTTCACACATTAGTCGAGTCCATGCCACGTCGTCTTGCGGCACTTCTGCGTGCTTGCGGGGGCCCTACACGATATTAGCAGGTGTACCAGTTTTTTTTGGCTCTTCAGTGTATATAGAAACCAGAAGCGGAATCGTTGCATTGGTTCAGATGCTGAGATATTCCAGCGTTAGTTGGACTACTCACTTAACAACTCTCTTCAACAAGCAGTTCTTTAACAAAACAGGTCAATCAGGAAGCTTAGGTACCTGGATGATAAAGAACAGAATTACTCTTTTTTTGCTACACAGTCGTTGTGATGAAATATTTGGCGTGCTTTATACAGGTTTTAATTAGTTAATATAACTAAACGTTTTGCGAAAAATTAACATGAAACCAAACCTCTATTTTTAAGATTGTATCCGCAAGTAACAGTCTTCAGTGTCTCTCGATCTCTTAAAGAAATTTGTAATGTAAGGTTCTTAAGGACAGGTCGTTTGTTTAAATATGATACCGGAAAGGGCTCATAAATTATTTACGTTGATGTCTTTACGATTCAAGTCATAAAGCAGTTATATAAACGATACTTTACCAATCATAATTAGGTGACATGTAACACTAAGTTCTCATTTAACTGGAAATAGCTACTTGCCACTGTAGTTCATATTTTGAGAGCCAAAATCGGAGATAGCAAAGCTCATCCCCAGTGTTTGTGAAGTAATACAGTACAGGGTGTCCTCGAGCTTATTTATTTTCATTACGGTGGATTGATAGTAAGAGTTCACATGGTCAGACAGCAGGCGAGTCCGAATTAATACCATTTATACTGGTAACAAAAAGAAAAAGTATTTTTTGCCACTTTTTGTGAAAATTCACCTCAGTCTACCAGACAGATATTTTTAAAGTGCTTATTTAACTTTAAATTTATTTTTAAGTTGCAGTGTTAAAACAAATTTTCTTTGAAGCCGAGGATGAAATCGCAGCCTTAATTTTTTTCCTGTCTGCCAGGTCACTATTTATTTATCTCAGAACTGTGATACCTTAGTAACACTGTATGTACTAATTTAAACTGGTCCCTTTCTTTTCAAATCAAAAAATATCTCATAAAATATTTTTCACGAAAACGATACCAAATCATAATCAGAACTTTTTTGTGATCAGTTATTGCTCTTGCAGGTGCAGACGCTGGGATTACTATCGATTCTGACTTGGCGTGTGCTGATGTTAGGTCTTCTCAGTGACGAGAAAACAAGACACTTGGATAAGACATTTTATAATAGTGCTTACACTGAATCGTGTCAGTGTCCCTTGAATTTCTTTTTGCGAACTGACGGTTCTCGCGTAACAACAACTCTTTCAAAGTTAATACCACATAACGGCAAGCGTGTCACATTCGTCTTCCTCTTGTTCTGTCCGTTTCAGTCATCCAACTACGTGCGATGTTTAGTAAATTTTTCCACAATTGCAGATATTTATTTCCGGCATCTTTACTGAGAAAGCACTAGTAGCAGTTATCTCTCATTGCCAGTAGAAAAAATGTACATACAGAGTTACGTCTTCTTTAATGCGGGCATTTTTCATGCGTTTCAGCTGCTAATGATTTTGGATGATGATCCATTCTTTACGTGGAGTTATTCCAATGAAATTCAAGTGATACGTTAATGATATGTATATAAATTGCAAAATCGTTTTCTTAATTTATGAAACATGTGGCACCGTTCTACCGGACATAAATTACAGTTTCGATTACAAACGAACACAAATAACGTAAAGTATATTATTATTAAAAACAGGCAAATAATATCAAAGCAGCAAGAAAAATTAAGTGTAAGACATTGAATAGAATCCTTCGAGAACACCCATTTTCAAATTTCTTATTTAAGTGTATAATAAAAAAAAACCATGTAAATTATCGTTCGTAAGAAAAATTATGTAGCACCTCTAAGACTTAACATTTCGCGGAATTCGTNAACCATGTAAATTATCGTTCGTAAGAAAAATTATGTAGCACCTCTAAGACTTAACATTTCGCGGAATTCGTATATTATAATTTTACTCTCCATAAAATTTTCATAGTTTATAAAATTAGATTGATTTATACTCCATATTTTTTATATTAATTATAAGATTTATTTTCACTGCAAAATGCAGGCTGGCAACTAATAGACATTTTTATAACATCAAAAATAATGTCACGTAACATTGTTTTTTAACTTTAGATCTACTAATATTGACTGTGTTGGAGTGATGTCTGATGGAGATGAATTCCAAGGCTACTCTTGGTCTTACACCTTTCTGCCGAAAGAGGGTGAAATTATTGTTACTATAGACGCGATTAGTTTCTTTAAGTCCGTATCACATGAAACTGTGCTCAAATAAAAGATTTATGGAAAATAAAACAGGTTAGGTTTAATATCAAACTTTGCGATGAGCGTTGTATCATAAACGTATTTGGTATTTTAGTACAGAGGTTTCGTGTGTTTCCTTAACACACTTAATAGTAAAATCGCATGTTCGCAACGTAACTTATTGCCATTAACGAGGCCGGAAATTTACTGTTGACGTGGTGCACATTCCGTGTTCACCAATACATCTGATAACTTAGTTTTTGTAAACGACAGTTGAGTTAATTTGCTACAAACCTTTGTGTATTATGGCTACCAATTTCAATGGATGAACATGGATTTTTATTTACCTGTATATCTGTTAACAAATATTAAACTAAGCCGATCACCTTACCCCCTTTTTCTCTTATATCCACCATAATTTATTAAACTACTTGATTACCGGACTTCAGGTATCTACGCAGGCACTTAACACTTCTACTTATATATTTATATCTCTTCTTATTTATATGTAATGTTGATATTTTGCCCTTGGCCTACGCATTAGGGATTATTGAACTCCCATCATCGGCAGAGTTATCAAAGTTTGCCCGCAGTTAAATCAGTGCTACAGAATTCGTAGTAATGTGATAGTATACTGAGATTCTTGCAATATATTGTTGTATGTAAGAAATAAGTAACACAAAAAATTTGCACCATTTAAGCTATTACAACTATCTAATGCGCCGAAACGAATAATTTATAAACTGACTTGGGTACACCGATCATGCTTGTTCTCCGTAGCATTATTTGTTTTTGAATAATTTTCCTAACCAACTATAGCATGTAGAAAGAAAGGAACACATATTTTATCCTCGTTAAATTATTTTCATTTTTTAAACATTTGTAAAAAATTATTATTTCAATAATAATCTTTGTCTAGTTGTTGCTTGCTGCTGTCACTTAGAGTAAACGGAAGTGAAGTTACATGAAACGGTATTGTATTGTATTGTTAAATTTACGTACTCACTGATAAGAAAAAAATTTCTTTCTTCGTCGGCTTTGATCGCTATAGTTTTTTTTTTCTTTGAGAAACTGAAGAATATTTTAATACCCTGCCCCTGATCGGGAATAGTGCAGGCAGACAGTTTCTCTAGGTACAACGAAAATTATATTTACTTAATGAAAAAAAATGTTAATTTAGTCTCCAGTGTGACTTTTATGTGCACATCTTCGCTTCTTACCCGTGTATTAGAATACAAATGGAACTACAATATTTAATAAGTATTCATCACTTATCACCTGACTATAAAAATTTTGATCACTTTACATTCTATGAAGAAAAATATTTCCGTGTGTTCTCCCTTATCATTTTATGTTAAATTCTTTTAAATATATTAAGAATGCGATACCAAGATTTCCAAGGAAATTATTATTTTGTTTCAATTTCAGAAAANAAATTCTTTTAAATATATTAAGAATGCGATACCAAGATTTCCAAGGAAATTATTATTTTGTTTCAATTTCAGAAAATGAAACTAAATCTTAAAAATTGTGAGTTTCAATTATTAAGGAAGCTGCTCTTTCTCAAGAAGTAGTCAGCAGTATAAAAATGAATCGCTGATAAGAATTGCAGTTTTGAGATATTATGTTGGAGTTCATTTAAAATATGTTCCAAGAGAGCGCATTTCATTTCCAGTTAGAAGTTCGTTGTACGAAAATCCATTTCCTTCATTAAAATGTGAACAAAATTCTACACCTTATAAATTGGGTGATGTACATTTAGATTTTTATGACTAACTGCAAAGGAAAATTCTTGTTTCATAGTTTTCTTGTTCATAGTAAAAATGAACTTTGTACAAGTATTGTAAAGGGTGCATAATACATTATGAATAGGAATATGTTTATCAGGGTTGTGATAATAAAACTTTACAAATTAATTAAGAATAAAAAAATTTATTTTTTATACAAATAATATATATTACGATAATCATATCATTATAAATTTAAGTATTAGTTATTTGCCTGGGTGGCTCTATAATTATCATTTGTAATAGTATGTTAACATTACAGTAATAAAATTTTNAGTATTAGTTATTTGCCTGGGTGGCTCTATAATTATCATTTGTAATAGTATGTTAACATTACAGTAATAAAATTTTCCTCAATCTAAAACTTTACAAATTACAAAAAGTAGGTTTACAAAATTCGTATAAAGAATACAAATAATTATAGAGAAATCAATCATATATTCTTCATCCCGGGAAGTGTTTTCATATTAAAATTGAACTNAGTATTAGTTATTTGCCTGGGTGGCTCTATAATTATCATTTGTAATAGTATGTTAACATTACAGTAATAAAATTTTTTCTCAATCTAAAACTTTACAAATTACAAAAAGTAGGTTTACAAAATTCGTATACAGAATACAAATAATTATAGAGAAATCAATCATATATTCTTCATCCCGGGAAGTGTTTTCATATTAAAATTGAACTTTCAACGTTATCCTTGTTATTCTGATGCAATCAAATCACACCAACTGATACAACTATTAAGCATACAAGAGGAACGGTCCTAAATGCACGAATGTAGTAAAGTCGGATACCATTTTTACTTCAGTAAATACTTACGAGTAGTGAGTATTTGTAACATATTGAGAAATCACCATAAAGCATTAGCTATCAGCGATTCTTGGTATAAAGTTTATAATATGTGTGCAAAGTGTCAGACAGTCAACGCAGTGAGGGAATGTGTGTGTACGAGGCACAGAGTGTGCCTCATAGACGTATTAGAAAGCGTTTTCCAGACTGAAAGGGGCGGTCAAATGATCCTGGGACTAACACGTACCCCCAAAAAAAGTTTGTACCGCCACCTCGGTCAAGTCAATCAGCTTTTAGGAAAAAAAAAAAAAGAAGGGTCACAAGTGTGTGGGGAGTGGTTTAATTTATAAATAGATTTTTTCTACTGCGTACAACATAAATCGAATTATTCCTCATACAATGTTTTGTGTTGTGTTTACAATGCACCAATATTTTAATCACAAAACTGCAGGTAAGTAATATTTTCTTGTATAAATACGTTTCTCAAACAGTTATCTTTAATGATTTTCATTTCTTGACAAACAAGTTGCAAAATATTGCTAGAGAAATCTCCCCAGTTTGCTAACCGTTCATGAACCAGAGTGGTTACCATTTGGTAACAGTGTTTACAAAAATATAAGTCACCACGTACGATTTCGCGNGGACTAACACGTACCCCCAAAAAAAGTTTGTACCGCCACCTCGGTCAAGTCAATCAGCTTTTAGGAAAAAAAAAAAGAAGGGCCTCAAGTGTGTGGGGAGTGGTTTAATTTATAAATAGATTTTTTATACTGTGTACAACATAAATCGAATTATTCCTCATACAATGTTTTGTGTTGTGTTTACAATGCACCAATATTTTAATCACAAAACTGCAGGTAAGTAATTTTTTCTTGTATAAATACGTTTCTCAAACAGTTATCTTTAATGATTTTCGTTTCTTGACAAACAAGTTGCAAAATATTGCTAGAGAAATCTCCCCAGTTTGCTACCCGTTCATGAACCAGAGTGGTTACCATTTGGTAACAGTGTTTACAAAAATATAAGTCACCACGTACGATTTCGCGNCCCGTTCATGAACCAGAGTGGTTACCATTTGGTAACAGTGTTTACAAAAATATAAGTCACCACGTACGATTTCGCGTTTCGGTTACACCTCAATGGAAACAATTTGTTTGTAACCATTTGTGAAAAATACTAAAAATAATGTGTATACTACAAATTATATTTTTGCCAGCTAGATTAAAATACTTTTCCTTATCCTTCTAAGAAAACCTTTATATATTTCAATCGGGCCTTCACTACAGTCAGTTAATTAATAAAGCTAATTATACCAACAAAACGTTTGGCATTTAAAAAACCACAGCGGGCACAAACCTGCCAAAATTAAAATACATAGAATAAAATAATTCATAACAAAATCAATTCGTCACCATGAAAATGACCCAACTACAAGTTATGTGTACTTAACTTATCATAACTGCCTCACCCTCTCTGCCAGCCAACACTAAACGGAAATGCTAATATAGGATCCTTCCCCCCACACTACCCTCACCCTCCTGATACACACTTTGTCGATCGTAAATCTTGGCAACACAGGACACCGAAGTATCCAGAAGGATAAAACAAAAAATCCAACTTCGGCTAATGATAATTCATTAAACAACTGAAATTCACAACCCCACATGCGCAAAACGCAGTTTCGAGTGGGACACACACCCCGCCCTCCCCTCTAGGCTCCATGTTTGCCAAATGTGGCAACCAAGAATGACGTTAGGTGACGTGGTCCAATGGCTGTGAAGTCGAATAGTGTTAGCCAATCAGGTGTTAGTAATGACGTCACTGAAGGGGATCGAAGCTTGCTGCGGCCAGAGTGCAGGACCGGGTCGCGCCGCTAATCGTATTCCTGCAGCCATCCGCGCGACGAGCCGTTCGACGATCAGCACCAAGTAGGAAGGCATCGTCACTTCGTTTTTCCTTCATCCATGTGCAATGTCGACCACCGCCTATGTTTTCTTTGTGACGTGGAGAAATACATGTTTATGCAGGTTATAGGACGTAATTTCCGGAGAATCGCGTGACTGCCCTTACAAGGAAGATCGCCGTATTGTGCGCCAAGCATTGCACAACGTAATGATCTCGGTGCCTGCCATCCAGACACAGTTACTGAACATTCTACAAGACCCCGTGTCATCTCATACCATGTGCATGCGAATAGCATCAACCGGATTAGAGGTTCGTTGTCCAACACGTATGCTGTCGTTAACAACAGAGCACAGACGTTGGTNCGAATAGCATCAACCGGATTAGAGGTTCGTTGTCCAACACGTATGCTGTCGTTAACAACAGAGCACAGACGTTGGTAAGCACTGGGGTAAGATATGGGTTTTCCTGGCCAAACCCCAAAAATGAAAGTTATTTTCATCTTTCGGGCTAATTTAGTCCACATTATTGAAATGAAAAAGGTATGAAAACGACCAGAAACGAGATAGTTGTTTCTTCCATTTAGCTGTAGGAAGAGTGCTAATTAATTGCCTATTTTGTGCTAATACAGTTTTTGTAAGCTAGGGTAGTCTCGTGTGTCTCGTGGTTCTATCCACTGAAGTGACATGGAAATACAGTTATCATATTTGGCCATCAAATACCTATTTATTTTAACGCCAATAAGACAGGCGAACAGNGTGACATGGAAATACAGTTATCATATTTGGCCATCAAATACCTATTTATTTTAACGCCAATAAGACAGGCGAACAGTATAGATTTACATGTGTACATATCTAATAATTTGTTACTTTTGTGGAGAAGGTCGATTTCTGTATACACATTCATACATCCCTAGACCTGCAATGTTTTAAAAAGGGCGTCTTCTAAACATTTTAAATATAAAAAAACACACTTCTTAATCATATAAATGATGATCAAAGCAATACCGACAGGGCTTAGCATGTTGTGTGGGGCAAAGAACCGATAATTTTTCACGAGGGGACCCACCTCCGGAAAAGCAAGGTTTGGGCGCTGTGGGGTATTTTCCACCATGGTCACCAGATCTGACACCTGCCGACTATTTTCTTTGAGGCACTATGAAGGGTTATGATGTATTAGACTCCTGTGCCGTCAGAGGAGGAACTTATCGCACAAATTCTTGCAGCGATTGAACTACCGTGCACACACACACACACACATGTGCGTCTATCTCTGCACTGCTGATGTAGGTCGGGTATTCAAGCAGGAGGCTGACAATCCGAACTCATTTTGTAGTTCGCTGTTTGATGTGATGCTCTTGTTGGGTTGGTGGTGGTTTCGTGACACAATGTGGAATTTACGCCCAACGCCATATCGGAAGCTTTGTCAAACTTCGACGTCATACAGCGCCCGGAACGTGCTTTTCCGGACACGGGACCTCTTGGAAAATAATCGATTTGTCGTCTTATACAATATACTTACCGTTGCCGGTGTTTTGAATGATCCATAAACAAAATTCTCGTGCCTCCTCTTGCCACTTGAGGGGAAACCAAGAAAGAATGTGAGCGTGAGTGCCTGGTGAGAAGGCGCGGCACGTTACGTCTAAAGTTGAGTGTCGACGACGAGAGTGATTACTCTCGAGAGTTGGCGCGACTATCGTGAGTAGCTCGCATTGTCGTGTCCACGTGGAGAGCATTAAACGTAGCAAGCGAACTCTCAGACTGCGCAGCGAGTCGCATCTCGCGAGTATCTCTCACAACCGTGTCCTCGTGGAGAGCATTAACTGTCGCGAGAGAAGTCTCAGACAGCACTGGCCACCATTGATGCCTCTAACTCAAAAGTGTAGAGCAGCTGTAAAACTGTGGGCGATGCTTCTTGAAAATCCAGACGAAGAAGGACGAAGATAACACGAAGTTGCTGGGTTAGAGAATAGTTAAAAAGACGAAATGAATTAGGCGCTTCTAACACATGAGTTCAGTAAGTCATNTTCTGGGTTAGAGAATAGTTAAAAAGACGAAATGAATTAGGCGCTTCTAACACATGAGTTCAGTAAGTCATTATGGAAGATGTGGTACAGTTCTGCAACTTTATCAGAACGACAATAGAAGACATGGAATATTTAATCCAAAAGATCGCACCTAATTTAACCATACAAGACACCATAATTATAAGTGCTGTNTAGAAGACATGGAATATTTAATCCAAAAGATCGCACCTAATTTAACCATACAAGACACCATAATTATAAGTGCTGTAAGCGTAAAGGACCACCTTCGTTACACTATGGTTTCTGGCATCAGGTGTAAACATACAGTCAATTTATAGAAATTGTAGTTAATTGCAGGGTACGTACCTGCCTGTGTGAATAACTTCATTATCATAATTTTACAAGTTATTCCTATATCAGTCTGCAGTGCTTGTTCCACATGCCTGCTTGCACGATTGGTAGAATAGCGAAGGAAGTTTGTGAGCAGCTGTTCACAGTACTGAAAGAAGACTACATAAAGGTACGTTTTGGATCAGCTTAATACTCCTTAACAGATGAATATTCATTTCAATGTCGTAATGAATATTGATACAACCAAAAGGTGCATTTCAAATCATATTTCTATTCAATGTTTCTTTAAAATAACCGTCTCAACACGAAGTATCGCACAAAAATTTAGGCGACGGTAACACACATGCATATATTTCATTGCCAATTTGCACGGAGCAGGNCACGAAGTATCGCACAAAAATTTAGGCGACGGTAACACACATGCATATATTTCATTGCCAATTTGCACGGAGCAGGCTGTAGTTAGCTAGTTGGTGGTGGCGACGGGGTACTGTAAACCTTCGGACTCGCTTTCGGGAGGGCCTGGGTTCGAATACTTGTTCATATTTCCCAAAGTTTCCGAAAACCACCCCAGGCGAATGTCGGGGTGATTTCTTACCACAGGCAATGGCAAATTGCTTCCCCATTCCTGCTTCTTCTTCTACTAGTTCGTTACACGCCTCTGCTACAGTAACCAACTGTACTTCACAATCGTACTTTAGAAACGTCAACTTCTAAGTTCGTTTTCTAACAGGTTTACATGAGAAAACGTTTGTGCAATAAAATCCAAATATATAATTGGTTTATTACACTACGTGACGTTGCTAAGAATAATTCAACGTGTTTGCCATTCAAGTCAAGGTTTTATAAGTCGTAATCAATTACGTATATTTATGACCTTTAACAATAAACGGAGTCACAAAGAGGCTAAAAACAGTGTAATCACACATTTTCATCAAGTAAAAGTACAAACACTGTATTTTAATTTAATATATGTTGCTATTGTTTGTTTGTTTAGCTGAAAGTTTTAGGTGTTGCAGCTAGTTCAACTATAGCCCTAGACTGGGTATTTGTTGTGTTCCAAATATTACCACTGTTTTTGTATGGAATCTTAAATTTAGAGCATGTATTCCTGTAAAATGAGATTCATGATGTTATGCTCCCAATGATGTTTACAGAAGAATGAACCGTTGGATTGTTGAGTACGTGTTATGCACTAGTTCTTTACACGTGAATCCTAAATTGTAGGCATGAATGTCTATGCTTATGAGATAATAAAACAACAATTTTCTTTCAAAAGTGCTATGGGGAGAAACATGTCCAGTGGCGTATATTATGTGTCGGAAATTATCTTTTTTTACATTAGGAATATTGCATTTTGCAGAGATTATTCTTATAGCACAAGACTTCTCGTTACTGTTATTAACAAATTAAATAAAAAAATTGTGATNTTATAGCGCAAGACTTCTCGTTACTGTTACTAAAAAATTCAATAAAAAAATTGTGACTGCCATTTCGATTATGTTTTACTTCACAAATAGTTAACTTTTAATATCCCTCAACCTTTTGTTACTGTGCCAGATATCACGACATTACAAAAAAATGTTTATTTGTGAAAAGGTTTACCGAATAGCGTGCTTGATATTTTTGCAGGAAATTTTGTTAATTATATGGTGTAAGAGTGCCCGCAAAATGTACTGTAGGCCTTTATACTGAATTGTTATGCTGAAATGATTAATTGAGCCAACCATATACTATATCCATATATCGCCAAACAATCATAATCACAGACAAAATACCTTGCTCTAATGGTTTTGTAGGTAGTACAATTTAATTCTTCACATACTCACCCAACAAAGTAAAAAATTATACACAATTGGTATTATTTATAATGTATTCAGCTATAAAATTTTCCAAAAGACTCCTACGAATTTCTAATTCGCATAGTTCAATGATTTATACAAATGAGTTTTATGCTTGGTGGAGGAAAACTTAAATATAAAATGTAACTATGTAAACAGAATTCGCTCACAAAAACGGTAGACAGTAATTGGCAATGTGAATTGTCTTCAATAACAAAACCCTTAAATTGTTCTCTCATGTTCCACTATATCAGGGATTGAGGTTAATGTAAATGAGGTAAAGATAAACTTGGAAATTAATTATAGTATTTTCATGAAAATATGTGTTTTTAGTAATCAAGAGTAGACTTGTGTAGTAGCTCAAATTATACCTCGTGACTACCTAGAGTTTCGCAGGAAAGAAGAAAACTAGTTATTTGATAAAATCTAATTTCGTTGACGTTATTTAACTTCGTCTGCAGCTTTTAGAGATGATTGCAACGTATCACAGCAAACACAAGTTGCCCTCCATAATTACTTTCAAACCAACTAATATTAATTCCGATGCCATTCATTAGGAGAACACTCATACACTAACACAGATGAAAACATGGATAAAGGTTTAAAGAAGTACGGGAAACAATAATGTCATCTTCCATCATTTTGTAGGTTCAAGATATGCAGTTAATATTTCTTCAGCTGTAATCTGCGACAGAAAATATTTCTGCCTGCGTGCAGGGAGGAATGAATACTAACGTAAGGTAAGTAAATTACGCCGACAGAAAACACGAATTAACGTGAGCCAGATCAGTAATTTATACAATTTGGTAAATATAAATTAGCTGGTGTGTGACATGTTTATAACTTTGAAAAAAACTAATTTTCTTGAAGAGAAGCTATAAGACTATTAAAATCTCAATTTTCTAAATGTTGCGTGGGCATATGTGTAATTGTTAAATTAATTGATTTTGAGACTAAGAGGTCAGCAAATATTTTTCAACAATTTCAATAGTTTTATAACCAAATTTTTTGAAAAATGTAACGTACGAAACATTATCCGATTATTTCCGATTGCTGTAATGTTGATATCGATCATAAACGTACACATAAAAGAGCAATTGAGAGTTTATTTTAAACTTCTTAATTTTGAGCCTAAGAGGAGAGTTACGATTTTCAAACAAATAAAAAAAATAACATTAATTAAAAAAAAAAAATTTGGAAAGCTATGACATATGGAATGTATCCTATTATTTTCGATTACTTTAAGACTGGTATGAGGCATACGCCTACAGATACAAGGGCACCGAACATACCCACAGCAATAGGAAGGTGATATCATAACTTTTCCCGTTTATATTAAATTTCGCTTAAAAAATTTTCTGGCTGTAATTGTTAATGTTTCATAAGCATAATATGGTTTCAAGAACGCTTAATCATCTCAGTGATATACAAAACCGAAATTTGGTAAGACCGCCGTCTTGAAAATGAGTGCGTGATCTGTTAAATAGCCATGTCTCCAACAGTATTTCATACCGAATCGGGTGGCAATCATTAGAAATAGGTTTTGAAACACTGAATAATAATCGAAGCAAATACAATCTACTTACTTTATCAGCTGAAGTGATGTTAAATATTTGTATTTTATCGAAAATACTCTTATATGTGCTACANGCAATCTACTTACTTTATCAGCTGAAGTGATGTTAAATATTTGTATTTTATCGAAAATACTCTTATATGTGCTACAATTCCACACGTTGAAAAAAATCTAACCATTACGGTTCTTGGATGAAAGAGTTTACGGCCACTTATCACTACAGTTATTATTAAATTGCCTGCAAAACACACCATCNTACGGTTCTTGGATGAAAGAGTTTACGGCCACTTATCACTACAGTTATTATTAAATTGCCTGCAAAACACACCATCACAACATTACATCGTGTCCTCTCCACAACAAGCGAGTTTAAAATCAGGATTTTCCGGTCGCTGCTACAAGTCCCTATTTTCGAAACAGGACAACACGCACGTTACGTCAATTAGCTGCCAAACTGGTAGGTAGCTCACTCCTCGGCCTTTACATGTGTAGGCTATTTTTTTTCTAAGCGAGAGAAATCACTCTGCTATTGCCCGTTGGGTCCGGTGACAAAACAAACGCCAGAATGTACTGGGCTTATTCCGCCTAGGAGATGGTATCATACCGGAGAGAAGTGTGTGGAAATGTACCGAACGCGCCTGCTCCCGGGTACTTCCTAACGATCAGATTACAAATACGTACGTACCAGTCGTACCTAATGAATGATTTATACTGAAATCATACAATGCCAAAATTATTCTATACTGTTCCTCAGCTTCTGTTCGTCATTTCACGCACCAATTTTCAGTAAGATAATTCCCAAACCTAACAAAGCCATTAATAATGAAGACAAGGAAGGTTTTTTTTTTCAAACAGCGCTTATTATAGAACGGAACGTGTAAACGGGTTATGCTGGCCAACGTTTATTATCTTGACTCTTTCAAAGAGTTAAGTATTAATCTGGGAATTTACCTGATTTGTTGGAGTACGAATAAAAATTATGTCTCCTTACAGTTAATATTCACCCATGTATCAGGTCTTTCTAGGGAAAACGAAAATACGTTAAGAGGTCATAGTCAAGACAATTCTGAAGGGAAAACATGAATAAACATGTATTCTATTTGCTAAGGAGTCCGAGATACAATTATGTGAAACTGACAGGAATGGGAANTAAAACATGAATAAACATGTATTCTATTTGCTAAGGAGTCCGAGATACAATTATGTGAAACTGACAGGAATGGGAACGGTACAGGTGAAAGTAAATGAACAGATCGTTACTAGTTGTCTTTTATTGTATAAATTCCCTTTGCAACACATGTTCAAACATGCCATCACCACACCAACTTTATGCATTTTGCATATCGTGTAGTCAGATGCTGAGTTGTAAATCGGAGCTTGTGTCCACATTCTTCTTTAAAGTACGCACAAGCATTTAATAACACCCGAGCAAACAATTCCTCCCGTGCTTGCGCCTTTCGCCTGCTGTAGACTTCGGGTTTCCACCAACCCCACAAACCATAACATAGCGGCGTAAGGTCAGGTGACCGTGGCGGCCAAGCAACAGCACCGCCACGACCGATCCAACAGCCATGATAGGTTTCATTGAGTTACTGTACCACTTGTCGTGCGGAATGTGCAGGGGCTCCATCCTGTTGCAAGTACATTCCAGCACTTGTCGGTCGCATTATATATCCACTTCAGCAGCCCACGTCACGGGCCATACGTCATGGGCTACGCGCTGCAGATGGAACTTCTAGCATGTGGTCATAATAATGTGGTTCGAATGTTTATATATACATAGGGGCTAGTAGATGAAATTCGATACACGCTCAAAGATGTAAACCCTGTTTCACANTTCGAATGTTTATATATACATAGGGGCTAGTAGATGAAATTCGATACACGCTCAAAGATGTAAACCCTGTTTCACATGAGGTATATTATTATAAATTACCTTCCCCTAAGAGAAGATTATTTGAAAGGAATCACCGTGAGGACAAAAGAAAGGAGCATTACATTCACGACCAAATGTTAGTAAGACCCATAAAAAATTATTTGCAGTAATGCTAAATTTATGAGTTTTTTAAACTAATTAATTTGTGGGAAATTTTAGGAACACGTAAATCATTAAATTTCAAACTATGCAAACATAAGGTATTCATTAATTACGTTAACTCATGTAATACATGAGGCAGTAAGACCTAATTGTGACGTACATCACACAAAATCCCAAGGTGTACTCTTCAGTGATATAGTTTAAAATTATGGAATCGTATCACATTTTTCATGTTATCTGAAAGTGGACTACATCAAAACCTTAAATACAGCGGATTAGGGAACATATAAAAAGAGACTTGATGATAAATTGAACAATACATCCTAATACACTTTGTATTGGTTATTCACGATATAAAATTAACGTGTGAAGTAATAATTAATAGCGAACAATGTACGTAACACCGTATGAAAAACGTTAGAACATCAGATGACTATTTTTTTAAATTAAACTTTTGTGATTAATGAATATAGAGCTTCTTATGATGCAAATATGTATGTAGGTTACCATAAACAAAGAACCTTAAAGCAAAAAAACGTTTCACAAAGACTGCAGCATTAGAATGTTATATACATTAACTATTGAAATACCTGTAATGTCAATAATAGGATAATCGCAACATACATATTTTCAGCAGTAGCATTTTCTTGGGTGTGAATTTTAGGTTCACAAGTAAAGGACATTAATTGTTGCTGCTTCCCTTTCGGCTAAAGCAAGGTGAGTCAAAAAATTCCAGGGACACCTAAAACATGATCAATTACTTAGTAACTTTTATCGACAGAGATGCTGTTACTCTAACATAATGGGTTGTCGAAGTTCGAAACCACGCTTGCTTTGCTCGCTCAAACGCGTCTAGGTTGTTATTACGATAACATCAGTAATAATACGTATTTCCGAAAAGAGTAACTTCAGATAATACTTTCGTATCACTTTCACCGCACTCTTCGTCTCCAAAGAGCTCGTCGTGAACTCTAAGCTGAGTTTCATCCTCGAATTGCAAAATTCCCGCATTTTGTATGCTCATTAAGTTCTCTAGAAAATTTAAAACGTCCATCGTGCACATGGGTGACTTCATTGCTTGCTGACTGCTACTTCTCAGACGTCACTGAAGTTCCTACTTACCTGAAAACATTTACTCCCTCGAAATTGTGAATCAATGAACTAAATGAGAGGCTGGCAGTTGAATCAATTTCTAACACCACCCTTTCTTCGCTATACTAACGTGCACTTCTTATTGAACTCAATCAGCAGTCAATTTAAAGCATAGTTTTAAAGTCATATACCCAGCGTTTTTAGATGTAACACACGGTTGTATAATATATTTTTGAATATGTTTCTGGAATTCGAAGATTGTTTGTAATACAAAAAAAACTGTCACGTATAATTGCAAACTACACTAGAAAATATTGTGTTAACGTGTAAGTTACACAGTAGATTGAGCGTTAAATTATATCTGAACAGTGAAACGTGGGCACTGCCCAAGATAACTTGCCTCTGCGTTGTATTGCTCTCATTCCAGTGCATCGATCTGGTCATCTGACGGTGAATTTAACCCACAAATATTAAAGCTCAAGCACATTCATTTTTTTAGCTTTGACAAGCGTAGAGCATTTTTTGTAGTATATGTTTATAACAATCATCATTTCTTTCGTAAAGCAGTAGTTTTCAAGAAAACTCCTGTAAGTAATCTGACTCGTAACAGAGATTNAACAATCATCATTTCTTTCGTAAAGCAGTAGTTTTCAAGAAAACTCCTGTAAGTAATCTGACTCGTAACAGAGATTTACAATAGAACACTTTATCGGCAGTGTTGTGAAATAAAAGACAGATTTTTTAAGAAAAAAAGAAACCACGAAGCCTTTCGTTAAAAACCCCAATTTAAAAATTAATTTCATATTTTACGACACACAGTGAAAAAAAAAAAAATTCGAAGCAGAACAGGCACACATAATTATGAGGCAGCGTAATGTTCGCCTTGATGTTGGCAGGAAGCTCGGCTGAATTGTAAGGTGGTTGCCTGTGCAACAGGCGTTCCCAAACAAAAACGTTCAAAATTAACCATTCGAAAAATTAGCCGTTACAGAAGTGATAACGTTCATTTTTGTGTAATGTCCTATATCCCGTATAATGCATGGTATTACCTTTTTACAAAACGGTAATTAAATGTTTTACATACGCACATAACTACTGCCCAAAGCACGATAGATGTACTTATGAAAGGGGCACTGAAGAAAGCAGAATTTAGGCGGAACCTAGTAAACAATATTAATCGCCTTAATGTCTCATCCGGCCACAAGGAAATATTGCGATGGCAATGTAAGTATCATCGGAAAGCTTAGCGTGTGTTATGTTCCCTCAGAATTTTAAGTGGTGTCCTTGGGGTTAAATAGAGCAATCTTTTTAGAAAAGATACAGCATTGCCACTATAGTTTCAAATAATGTTTATAGAAAAATAAATAACGTAAACAATAGGCTATTAAAACCGATTTTTGTTGATTTTGACTCTTTCCAACGACCAAATTTATGATTCAATAACAAATTTCTGAACGAGCAACCAAGTATCGACTTTCATATATGTTCTGAAAATACATTGACCTTAAAATAATCTAGGTTATTTAAAACATTGTGATACGCACAACTTCTTACAATGATAACCATGATTACGACTAGAAATTACCCTAAACACCATTTGATAGATTACTATTAATTATAGCTTTTAATATATGGGGAGAAGTAAACAAGGAGTGATATCAATTTCACGACTTTACTCTGCCTGAGTAAAAACGTTCAACTTTCTGATAAGAACATCGCAAACACTCATGCCATAGTAGTTATTCGAACTCGTAACATCCTTGTCATCTGCGCTGCATGGTTATCCAAAGAAATGACAGAGACTCTCCTAACTATGGTTATCTCCTAATTAGTTGATTCCTAACTTGATAGCTCATAAATGAAAAGCCTTTTAGAAGAGAGGGTGTAGATTTTGAATTCGCCTCAGTTAGTTGTTCTATCAAATGCAACACTTTAGAAATCACCATGCCAAAGGTTTCTGGATGTAAAACGTATACCTGTCTGATACCGAAGAGGTATTCGTAATTTTACGACGTCGAAAGCTAAATGGCGTAGTAAAAAATAAACAGTATAAGCATTTGAATGCTTTTTTTGGCTCCTTATCTTTAGTGCTATAACACGGTTGTGTTTTTTTTTNAATAAACAGTATAAGCATTTGAATGCTTTTTTTGGCTCCTTATCTTTAGTGCTATAACACGGTTGTGTTTTTTTTTACAGCCAAAAAACATAGTGCGCAATATCTTGATGAATTTCCTTGTTTGTATTGTTCGTGTACTGAAANTTTTTTTTTACAGCCAAAAAACATAGTGCGCAATATCTTGATGAATTTCCTTGTTTGTATTGTTCGTGTACTGAAACTACTGCTATTTGCTTTAATTAAAAAAAAAAAAAAAAAAAAAGCAATTGTGTACTTCAATAGAATGAGAAATGTGTAGCTGTATCTCGTAAACTGTAAAAAAGAAACTGAGATGAATTTTTAATTACAATTAAAATGGTTCTTATTAAGGTTCCCGCCTGCCTGGAGTTGTTTGCCTCTACTGAGGCCGAGAAGCGTGGGAGCAAAAGGACTACCCTGCCACGTCTTTAAGTGCGATATTGCCGCTACACGTAAGACTATGAACTGGAATGCACTGTTCTCGCCCTGCTGCGTGTAATTATGGGAATAAGAGATGATTCTATACATTTATTGGTGGGAAGTCTGTAGTATACGTCAACGCAGAGTCTTATACTAGTTTCGCAGGAATACTTCCAGAATATTTTAAGCTATAACAGTCTAAAATGTCGTTTTTGGTAATGTTGAAAGTTTTCAAAATTATGTAATTAATAAGCGTGATCAAGCGACAGTTTTATTCGACTCTAGTCTGCAGTACTATTTATTTTCATGCGCAAACAGATTAAGCAAATATGAAATATTTTGTTATAAAAATACGTGTATACATTACAAACCCACTACAAACAATATCGCGCCGGGCGGCGGGTGTATAAAATGCTGCAATTTTCGGCTTTTAACATTACCAGGAGTGGCCTTCATCTTAACTAAGTCCATATAACTTGTAGAAAAGAACAGGTGTTACAGAGCACCCTCACTTCACAATATGGCGTGTAACCGACTACGCCGTGGAGGTTATATAGTTATTATATAGACTTTTTACAAATTCACTTTATTGTTCAATTCTTATTTAGTATCAGTGACGTTTAATTGATAAACCACGGTTTTCATTATCATATTCCTACAATGGGTGACCAGTAAAACGTACACGAATTCACACTCTATGATTTACCCGGTATTCGAACCCATAACCTCTTGCACCGTAAACCGGCGTGCAGCCAACTGCGATACGGAGGTCTGCTGGAGAGGGACTCCCATTCAAGCCAGCACGGGACCAGTTCATATCGCGAATTATACCAAAGCGCCTTCACCGGTCGCATGTTCGGGCGGCAAACATTTCACCCATCCTCCTTCTCCCCTCCTCTTTCCTCCCTCCAAATTCCAACACTTCACAGTTCCATCCAACATCACCGTGATTGTCCCCGCACCCCACCACCCCACACCCAGTACCACACGCCTCTGGAGAGTAAGAAAGAAGTAGGGGGGAGGGAGGAGGATTGCACTGGAATTGTCGCGCCACGCCACGTAATTCGGATCCCCGCACCCCTCCTGCGATGGTTGGCCAACTCCTCGCAGCGGCGGAGTCTTCCCAGTCCTTACGAATGTCGTTGTCACCGCGAAACGACTTTAAGGGATGTGCCATTGCGGCGAGGAGCTAATGGAAGGGGGGAGGACGAGACGATAGCTTCTTAAGAGAATGGCTTCATTTTCGTCTGGCGAACCGCGGAGCGGCGCGCGAGTTTTCAACTAGCCAGTTTATTTTTGCGGTTCTATTGACGCCATGGCACCGCCCGTCGCCACCGTTTATAGTGTGCGCCTGAAGTTCTGATGTTTTAACTCGGTATAGAGGCCTCTCTTTTGTCTCATCGGCGTTTAATCTGTTGTTCTGAACTGAGGCATCTGGCCGAATACCGATCACCACGTACGTTAATGGGAAGGTAATTATTGTGGAACCGAGCTAGCTTTTGTCATAGAGATATTAAAAAATCTTGGAAAACTTTCAATATATAAACCGGGATCGAACTAAAAGACATCCGAATACGAGTTAGGATTACCAATTGCGATGTTATGTGCTACATTCGCGACAGAAACGTGGGCACCGCTAGGTACTTTCGTCTTTACACGAAATGGCTCATAAATAAAAGGTGGGATCTAGGTAGACTAAAGTATACTACAGAAAGCAAATTAAAGGGGCGTGCTCTTGTTTTGCTGATTAAATTAACCTAATAAGTACGCAATAGGTACACTCATGGTGTAAATTAAATTTTATCAATCCTAACTCAACTAGAAAATTCACATAAATGAATATATAACCAGGACAAGTGTAAGGATGTAAGTTCTTCGAAAAAAATTCTTCTATTTAAACATTTTTCGCAACAAGAGTATTATTGTTTTATCTCCATATATAAATATATACCATTTTAAAATCTGTTATGAAATAAGTGTATTTTGTTTTTTATTATTATTCTAAATACTTTTGTTTAAATTTAGAAAAAAAAATATTTTCCTTTGATTTTGGCCAATAAATTCGCCATCGGGTTTCCGCAATCACCTCTTTCGAAATTTACCATATGAAAAACCTTTTCAATTTATTTATTTATATACTTTTTTTTACCTAAGTTGTTGAAGACAAAATAATTTCGTCCTTGAATTGTCCAAAATTAGTTTAACATTTCACGTGATGTTGCATCACTCCACAGAAAAGGCTGGAGCACACCCATAGGTCATGCAGCAGGCGAAACTCCAAAATAAAAAAAGGTTACGTCAATCCTTAATAGATTTTGAAGTGACGGCAATGTTCCCGGTGGAACCAGCGCTTTCCTCACCAAACCTTCCCTCCTGGTGGCCGATATCTATTAAAGGTCATACAAGGAGCGCTGACTTTCTAATGTTTTTTATCTCCCACAAACAAAAGCTATACCGGCTCTTTAGTTTCGCAGGGCACCACCGGGAACTTTGAATTTTGAAGTCCATCATACTGGTCTGAAAAGAATTTAAAAACACAAAGGGAAAATACTTATTACATACACATATATACTCTACCGTGCTCGCGCTTGTCCTTCTGTCACGGGTAAAAGTTAAGTATGACGGCATACCTTATCACATTCTCGGCCCAGTGCGCCCGGGTAGTGTCGGACTTAGATTTGGGAAATATCTGGTATCCAGGATTGTTTCCCGCCTCCTCGCCCCCGGGTGCAAAGAGCATTCGTACTATCCACACTGCAGTCTTTAGTTTCGCTCGTCTCATCCACACACACACTCTCAATCACTACCATTCTCAGACCTTCGGTCTTGTCCAATCCTGAAAACTTGCGTCTTCCTTCCATCATCCAAATAACTTTCCGGGGCAATCGCTGGGGTCGTTATCGTTGAGGGGTTCCTGGAACAGATAGAGTCTTATCCAATAAATGTCAAATCAGGTAGTGTCGTATGCGGTATTTGGTCAAGTAGCCGCCCGAGGTGGAGGACTAATACCTGACCACAAAGTACCCCATGAAGGGCTTACTGTAGTCAAACGTTCGTCTCCCGTGTGTACGGACGGCATCCTTATAGATCGAGGACAGGTCGAAAACTTCCGCCCTTCTCCAGAAGTACTCCTTGAATAAGCTCAGGAGTGCTTCCTTGTTTGTCGGCAGACCCACATGGGTGACGGTGAGCCTGTAAATGCACTCCATGTGGGGGAAGAGGATCTTCTCACCCCCCTCCATCGATCTAACCAGCAGGGCTATTGCTGCCATCAGGATCTTTGGTTCTTCCCGTTTTGAGATCTGGGATCCTCGTACGACCTCGTCGTAGAGTTCCCATGGTTCTTTCGGGTGGGCTCACAAGGGCCAGGCTTGGACTGATGCATCGATCATATTCTTATTTGAGGGCCAATCTATGGTGACAATCATTTTAGTTGGGGGAACCATCTCATTCCTACTTACCTGGGCTCTGAGAAGAGAGACTTCCCTTTCTGCTCTTTCCTGGTTCACTACTTCCCTGTCTCTCTCGTCACACCCCCTTACTTTTTGAAGAGCGTAGACCGCTCTTATACTTTGGTCCCTTAGAAGTTTACCCATGTTGCGAGCAACATGGGCAAAGCCCTCCCTTACTTACAAGACATGATTCCAGGCGCAAGGCCATCCATCATTTGGCCCCTCTGGATTTGTATTGTCCGATGTTGTCAGATCCGGGTTTGTGTCTTCCGGGTCAGCCAGTTGCAGGACTGACCCAGTCCATCTTGGCACCTGTGCCTGCTGCACAATAGGTGCGCTCGTGATCGGTATTTCCATTTGTTCCACAGGTGTTGAGGGCATGGGGGAGCGATCCGTTTCTGATTCAATTAGAAAGACTGTGAGAAATAGATGTTGTGATTCACCTGTTCTGGTTTTCATATGTCTCCGGATCATCTCTGCCCACTCCCAGGGTCTGATTTAAGCTCTGGCTTAGCCACCACACGTCGAATTATTCATTTCTCTTTCGTGCCTCCTTCAGGAATTCCAGCACACAAGGAGCCAGAATCCTGTGGTAGCGAATTTCCAGGAGGTCGATTTGTCCATGGCTGTCCTCGAAAGAGGTCCGAAGATCCTCGATCTTTGGACAATCATGTAGGAGGTCTAGTGGGATCTTTGCGGCAAGTACTCGCAAGGCATCGTTGGAAGTTGTCCTGTAGTAGGCCTTGGTGGTGGCAAGAAGCGCAGCACGCTGCGCACTTATCACCTTTCTCATTGTGTGTACTATAGCGACCTCCGGGTACCATGCGCCTGTGGCATATGTCACTACTGCCAAGAAGACTAACCGTTACATCAGCTTCAACGTGTGGTAGCCTAGTCCCAAGTTTGCATGTGCGACAGCTCTTAGTCGGTGAAACATTGCAACGGCCTTGTCCATGGCATAGCGGATATGACCATAGACATGGCATAGCGGATATGACCATGGAATGCGAGACGGTTCTGTAAGATTACTCCCAAGTACTTCATTTCTTGGACGAGTTTTACAACTCGTCCTTCAAAACAAACCACTGGTTTTCTCTGGAGGTTTCCTTTCAGTAAGATTCCGTTCATTTTCTATACAGAGACCTTCAATTTGAAGTTTTCTACTCAAGTTGCTATTGTTCTCAGAGCACTTTCCGTCTTCTCCTCCAGTTCCCGCCTTGACCATGCTGGTATTAGTAGGAGTCCGTCATCTGCATAACCAAAGATCACGCAGCCATCCGGGAGGGTTTGCCGCAGCAGTCCTTCGAAGATAATGTTGCAGAGAATCGGTCCAACAACAGATCCCTGTGGACAGCCTTTACATAGCACCTTGATCTCTATTTGTTCCCCCAACCGGAGTTCACGGGTTCTTTCATTCAGGAAATCTTTGATAAGTCCGTACAGGATCTTGAGGCACTCCGACAAGCG
The DNA here is from genome assembly GCA_002778355.1 of Clitarchus hookeri. Taxonomy (NCBI): domain Eukaryota; kingdom Metazoa; phylum Arthropoda; class Insecta; order Phasmatodea; family Phasmatidae; genus Clitarchus; species Clitarchus hookeri. Next base: position 141,390 of record NQII01003504.1, on the reverse strand, counting down.
TAGTTGCCAGGAAATACTTATTTTCGTATTGTCTTTCTTGGTTAACCATGTCGATAATAGCTTTCTCAGTACTCTTTCCCTTTATAGATCCGTACTGCCTTGCGTGAATTCCCTGGACAATGTCCAGATACTCCATGAGCCGCCTGTTCACCAAACGCTACAAGACTTTCCCCATTACTGATAACAGTGTAATCGGGCGGTAGGATTTGGCCATTCTCGGGTTCTTCCTAGCGCCTTAAAAGATGACCCGCATCCAGACCATGGTTAAACAGGTCCAGCCAGCATCTCGGTTTTTATTCTTGGATATGCTCGAAGAAGCATTTCCTTCAATTCCTTCAATAAACTTAAAAATTCAACAAAAAATAACAAAGTGAGCAAAAAAAATAAATTTAAAAGTTAACTATACTTCTTATAATACGCACCCTCGAATATGAATCACCTTTGAAATAAAAACTAAAACGTAATTATTTGATAAGGGTGAAAAAACTAAAACATAATTATTTTATGAAGGTGAAAAAACTAAAACGTAATTATTTGATGAGGGTGAAAAAACTAAAACGTAATTATTTGATGAGGGTGTAAAGAATAAAACGTAATTATTTGATGAGGGTGTAAAACTAAAAAGGGAATTATTTGATGAGGGTGCAAAAACTAAAACGTCATTATTTGATGAGGGTGAAAAAACTAACACGTAGTTATTTTATGAGGGTGAAAAAACCAAAACGTTATTATTTGATGAGGGTGAAAAAACTAAAACGTAATTATTTGATGAGGGTGAAAAAACTATAACGTAATTATTTGATGAGGGTGAAAAAATCAAAATGTAATTATTTAATGAGGGTGAAAAAATTAAAACGTTATTATTTGATGAGGGTGAAAAAACTAAAACGTTATTATTTGATGAGGGTGATAAAACAAAAACGAAAGTTTGATAAACTTTAAATTAAATTAATGGAATGCTTGATTAGAAGATTATTTTGATGTAATAAAAAATGTTATATAGTAGAACTTCCATTATACTTAATAGAATTAAACTATTACCTAAATTATCAAAAACTTGTATGCATCGTACAGCAAAGTATAGAAAAATAAGCTAAAATAAGCTAATGGGTTCATACCTCATCAATGGAATATTATCCTTTTTCTAACTATTAATTAATCATCAAATATATTATTTAGAATAATTCTCATAGTAAGTGTAATCTTTTCTATTTCATCTAACTAATGATTTAGAGTATGAATGGGAATATAAATCAGTATAATGTAATTTTACCTATAATCACAGAAAAAAAAACTACATCTAAAGAATCATTACTTAAATATTTTCCAATAAAAAATATTGCAACAATACTATTAATAACAGCAATTATTATAATAATTTATATAAATAATTTATTCAATAACTTTATAAAATATACACTTTTAATAAGATATTTAATAATAAAAATAGGTATCATACCATTTCATTTTTGAATACCAAAAATAATAGAAGGATTAAATTGAATTAAATGTTTTAAATTAACAGCATGATACAAAATCACACCTTTAATAATAATATCAATAGTATTAATATTTAACTTTATTGCAACAACAGCAATAATTTTATCAATTATTATTGGGGTAATTGGAGGATTAAATCAAACATCACTGCGAAAATTAATAGCATACTCATATATTACAAATAATTGATGAATATCAATAGCAATAATGATTAGAGAAAAATATGAATAATATACTTTTTATTGTATACAATAATAACATTAGCAATAACCATATCTATAAATCTATACAAAATCTTCCATATAAATCAATTAATGTCAATAAATGAATCCACCTATAAAAATTATTGTTATTAATTGTGACAGCAGAAATAATCTGAATAATGGACAAAATGGCCATTCCATGAATGGGTTGTACGGGTCACATCACATCACAGGGGTAGAAATGTCTGGCCACAAGATCATCGGCCCATGCTACAAACCGCTTAAAGACAAAAACATATAAAACATTATTGAAAATGACCGGAATAACAAAATAATTTTACCACGTTGCGCAATAAAATATCCGCTGTAAAACTTACCTAAATCAGTGTATAAAAGTTAAATTATCCTAAGATGGTTAACGATACAAAATAAGAAGATCCACGGCGACTACATTCTGTATTGCGAGAAACGAAGTAGAAGAAAGATACACGAGCAGAAACATATATATATATATATACATAGGCATGCTCCAGACAGCATGGTCTCACGCGTCTACTCAATATATAAGTCTAAAGTTTATAAAAAAAAGTATAATATACTAGCTTTTACCCGCGGCTTCGCTCGCATGGTTATAGTAACCAAATTATAGGGAGAAATAACGGCATTTGTAAGTAGACAGACACTTATCATAAACACAGAACAGAGGACTATTTTAGGGCGCTGCTGTACATGATGCTGTAAGTCTAAGATGTGGAGATTTTGGGCATTGGGCACACGCGAACATGCGGCATAGAGCTGGCCATGAGAGAAGCACGGTTTTTCCAAGTGCACCCCCACTACCTGTAATGTTTACCCTTGCGCTTTGATTATTGTAATAGCAAAACTAAGCTTGAGAGGGAATTGCAACCTTTTGAATTGGAACGGGAGGTCTGTGCGGATTATAGGGATCAGGGGGATGATTACGTTCTCGCCCTTTCCTACTCCTGTCAGAATAGTGGCACCAATTTCAGCTGCGTTTGTTCACGCATTTCCGAGGCTCTCAAAGCGGCTTGATGCTCTGCCTGTTCATCTAAACGCAGCTGCGTTTGTTCACGCATTTCTGAGGCTCTCAAAGCGGCTCGGCTCTCTGCATGTTCATCTCGACGGAGTTGAGTATCAGCAGGAGTCTCTAATATCCTGAGATGTTCCTGGTGGGCGGTCTGTTCTTAGAGCCTTTCCTGAATCTGAGCAGGCGATTCAGCGGCTCTCAAAGAAGCTTGTAGCTGTGCTTGCTCTTGTCTTCTCAGTTCGGCATCTTCTGAAGACTCTTGCGATCGAGCAGATCTTTTCGCCTGTGCTTGAGCCGATGCTCTTGAGAGACTTGATTTTCGTTTGCGAGGCATTATTTAATTAACAGACTATGAAAAACTAAAAAACAAAAAACAGTCGAAAAAGTAAACCAAAACAAATACCAAACCAACACCAATTTAAAGTGCAAATCAACACCGAAGTTCAACTCAGTCTAATAAATTGAACAATATAAGAATATTCCTAAACAACAAAACCAAAACGAAAAGCGAATAAAAGGAAACCAAAAGGAAATGCAGTCAGTTGAAACTATTTGAACGCCACGTGTTGTCAATTTTTAAAACTACAATTGGTATGTCGTTTAACATAGAATGATTAAAGAAAATTATATATTCAGTAAATGTTTTAAGATATTTCCTCGCAATGAAAAGTAGCCAATATCACCTTTCAGCCCTCCCACTATTTCTGTGCAATAAATTACGTCGATCTGTTGCTCGTATGCGACGTTGCATTGTTATTTCATTTGTGTACTTTTTCATTTTCCAATAAGAATTTCCCCGAGGAAATGAAATATATTCTCAGGATAAAAAGTAGCCTATATCACTTCCCGGCCCTCCAACTGTCTCTGTGCAAAAAATCACGTCGGTCCGTTACTCCATTGCGACGTAAAAGAAGGACAAACAAACAAACAAACCAACAAACTTTCACATTTATAATATTAGTTAGGATAAGTAAAGCTTTTATTTTTATAATTAGTAATTGAGACTTCACACACAGTATTACGTACATAAACAATTAAGTGACATTAAGAAAAAAATTTTAAAATAGCAAACCAAAAAAAACCGATAAATCTTTAAATATTACAACAATTTCAAATAACCAGGTTAGTTTTACAACGTCTCAGTGAATAATCAAAAACATTAAGCAGAACTAGGGCTAGTTCCAATAAACGCCAAATAAATAAGAATATAGTTAAAATAATTTACATATTGACTTTAACCAAGTACCAACACAAATTGCACAGTGTTAACAAAGAGAATTGGTTAAAAGGTTATATTATTTGAGTATTGAAATCATCTTTAAGAAAGTTCTTAGCTATGGATCAATAGCAGCTGAAAAATTTTAAAAATATATAGAAATTAAAATTTTGACATAATTAAATTAAATTAACTTACATACAGCACATGCATACAGCACCGCCATCGGTCTGTTGAGCAATCGAGTGTATTTAAGTAGCAATAACTCATTACTTCTACATATTCTGGTACTCGGACATACATGTATGATTCCTAGGGTCTGCCTGGAAGACAGTATTTACAGTACGCGAGTGTGCTGCGATTACAGTAAAATTTCACGGCAGTAGTGCAAAGGATTGGAGATGTTTCGCTCCGTTTCCATGGGTCATTATTTTCATTCGAAGATTCGGTTAACTCTAACATGTACTTAGAAACTCTGGTCAATTGTTTTCAAAATGACTGCAACATAAACATTATAGTCTAATATGTGCTATATCTTTGAAACCATATAACCTATTGCATCTTTAATGTTTACGCTGAGCGTATCTATGCAAGTGTCAAATAAGCTAATATAAACTCATTTGTCAGGCATTTTGGAATATATATTATTAACCGCAACCGTTAAGGAATGGGTTCAAAGAATACGTACTTTTTAACAATCCTAGGTTAAAATAATGTATTCTTATTTGTCACGTTCCACAATATTCTACAATATTAATTTTTAAGGAGAAAACACCAAGTTAAATTTGCCCGTGTTGATGTGGCTTTCTATGTGCTGAAATAATTTTGCCACATATTAGAAGTACAAGACTGTTAATATTTTGAACAGTAGTACTTACAAGATCAAAAGCTGCTTGATAAAATGTTCAGTCCTACGTTTATTGGGTCATGCGCGCGCTTACACACACACACGCGCGCGCGCGCGTACGCATGCACGCGGGCACACACACACACACACACACACACACACACACCAGAAAAGCTACTGTAATGCGACTTCGAGCTATTATTATGTCTTCATCCAGTAGATTACCCTTTTTCGAAAACAGTTCAATGTGTTACAAAACTTTGAAGAACTTAAAAATTTCTGTAGATTTCTTTTCTTTTTAATTACAAGCATATTGTTTTGAACAGCGGAATGTATTACATGCACGCTAACTAAAAAACCCGTTAGTTATTTTGATCTGTTGTTAAACATATCTAAAATTTTCAGTTTCCATTCCAATAATTTGGGCATTATTTATGTATGTTTGTATGCAGGCATGGAAAAATGTAAGAATTAGTAGGAAGAGTTTAACCTTTTTAGTGGTGGTAAGGAGTCCACTTCAGAAAATTCATTTATAGGTTAAAATACAGTTGAAGTAATATATTTTACGTAAACTAGCTAATAAATAGGGTGTCATTATATAGCGCTAAGAACAATTAAAAAAACAACTATATGAAAGTAACTAATTTGTGATGATGCTTTTTTTTTACCACAGGCTTGAAGTTACTTACTGTGTGTTACTCATATACAAGAAACATACTATGTAAACCATCTCAATTGGCCAGTGGTGCCAAAATATTAATAAGTAACGAGTCTGTCATTATTAACAACTTTGGTTTTATGGCAATATTTTTGCAAACACAAATTTTATGATCAGTAATTTTACAGTGATCTGTAATAATGTTTATTCTCGCAAAGCGGGAGAAAGGAAGGGGGCGCACAGTTAGGGAAGCCGTTATAGATATCCATTTTTTTTTTTTTATATTTCCTTGAGATATTTTATCCTTATGTTATGATATTGATTGCGACATATTTACTGAAAAAATATTTACGTAAATCAGTAGTAAGCTACTACGTATAAGTGAAACTTGAGAGGCACGCGTCCGGTCTACATGCAAAACTTAGACTAACATTGTTTGGGTCAAAGTGGTGTGATGATTTCATAACCAAAAAACAGTGTCCATTGTTGTAGCGAATAAAAATCTATATTTTGGCTCTAACACGGGGGTCTGGAGAACTTATGAGGGTGAAGCGAGGTGAGAATAGAGCAGTGCCTGGAACGCAAGAGCGGGGGAAGCGGGATATCCCCAAGAAAACCTGCCGACCAGCGACATCGTCCGGCACGATTGCCACGTGCGAATATCCGGTGGGAGGCAAGTAGTCTGACCACTACACCACCATGGCCCAGATGCGGTTGTTGCTTCTCTGTGATTTAATGGGGCATCCAACGCGCTGCAATTTAGAGGAACTCAAAAATGACGTTTAGAATGTGGAGTAGAGTTTTCTGACAGAAGCCCATATCCGCATCTTCGTCTCGCGTAGTCAATTACCAATTCACGTCGAGCAAGGAGCCAAGGAGCAGAGGATTGTGTTATCTAGTAGTGGTCAGTCGGAATGGGAGTGATCGCGGACATGGACATCCCTGCCTTCACGGAACACATCCACCCGTCGAACCACTGCACGGTGCATCAATGCTATATCATTACATGCTTCCTGCAACCGCACACAGTTTTAGGCACAACCACCACGTGGCACTTCAACTTTGATCCACATGCGTTGTTGATCTTCGTAAACATTCTTCTGAGGCGCTTACACTCTCGTGCTCTATATCACGGTACTGCAGTATTTGACTTAATAACTCGCAGGCTTTTCCATTCGCCGAGCTTCCACAACTGACCATCGCTTAATATAAACGGAATCATTGTGTCTCTGTAACTCGCGCCTCTAGCATGACAGCAGTGTTGCCACGGTAACTCTCCTGCAGGCACACCTAACAAAATAAAGTAGTTGATTTTTCTTTAAATGGCACACTTTCTCATACCTCATCATGATTCGAGACCGTGGCCGATTTCACTGTGATAATGCAACTGCACTGAACAAAACTGTTGAAATTAAAGGAACAGAATTGTGTAACTCTTCCAACGCTTTTCTCTTTATGGTGATAATAAGGGTGGAGAATAATTTGTTTGTAATTCAAGCATGCATGTACCCTCAGGAGCGCGCGACGTAAGGACACGTCTCCCTTAAACAGGCGAATGGGAGGAGGACTCGGGGATCGATGGTGGAAATCTCAACACGCCGTGTTCGGGAGAGCATTCAGCGCGCGAGTTACACTCGGCAATGAGCATTAACACCAGATGTCGGGCCCAGACATACTGCCAGAGTACATTACACACCCGCCGCTTCCTCGAGTTCCCCCCTTGGTGCTCGCGCCGTCGACCCAGCGCCCTCACCCCATTTGACGCCAACCCCTCCTCAGTGCACCCCCAACCGCGACGTCCCATTCAACTACCCAGTCTCCACTGCCACACGCCAGCCCTTGGCCCATCACCGTGCGTTCGCGTTAATCCTTTAACTATGCAGGTGCCTTGCGGAAAGTTTCATAACCTCCAACTCCTCCTCCCTTCGCGGAATCCCTTAGTAAATTCTTCAGGTACTAGCTCGGACTTCATCAGCCCTTCTTTACGCATCCACCGTTTCCTTGTTCAGCACTGGTTTCATCACACAGCACTTAATAATACAGAGTTGAAGCAGTCTCATTTACACTGTCAAAAATATCTTATACTTTTACAAGAAACCTCTTGGCGGCCCTGTTGCCAAGCAATTTTTTGTACAACTACAAAATGTTTTTTGTAAAATCCAGAAACCATGTGTATATTTGTAATGTTAAAGATTATAAGCTTGCATTTCAACTTACATTATTGATATGTGGAGACAAAAAAAAATATGTTTTGTTCTAGAAAACAAATGTGATAAACAAAAAGAGAGAAATTCTTCAGAAATGTCGCAAAGAAACTTGATTGCTAATTGGCGTCACAGAGATTCGACCCTACGTATCCCACAGTATCCCGAACATTTAACCATACAAACAACTTCACTTATAAAACACATGTTTATTTTTATGATATATATATACGGAGGTACTGTCGAAGAGAAAAAAAATATTATTTCAAGTCCTGGGAAGGAATGAGGTTAACGCATTTGATAATTGCTGCGCTTCATAATGCCACACATTTGCAAAGTTTCAGTTTAGTAATACTAATAGGAGAATATATATTTCTTGGAACTTTCGTAGGGACAAGAGTCGTTACTATTAAATACCTACAAAATGTAGGTACAGTTATGTGGTTGAGAAGAACGCATTTATTTCAATTTATGATATGCCGTAAATTTGAAACATTAATATTGACAGTTAATGTGTGATAGCATCACGTGTATTTAAAGTAGTCTTCTCTGTTTTGTGAGGATTATTCGAGTTAAGGATTTTACGTTAATTGCACTTACAGTAGGTATCTTTTTGCACGCAACTACACTTTATATCACCCACAGTACTTGAAAAAATATAAGGTTTCATGTAGTTGAGTGTACGCCATTTTGTCTAAGTTCGTGGATACGTGTCAGTACGTTACAGCCACCTCTTGAAGTTCTTGTAATTTTACAATTAATTAATTTTAGAAGATAAATTTTTGTACTGTTACAAACGTTTGCAAATGTGGTAACAATTTCTCAGTAATAGGCCTAAATACGAATATTTTACAGTGTACCGCGAACTCTAACCGCATACGCCAACAAAATGGCGGCAACAGAAAGCAGCATGGGGCAAAGCATTTCACCAACCAGAGCTGGTTAACCTACTCACCTGCCGACAGCTTGGTCAATAGGGAACCTTCTGCAGCATACAGTAGCTAATGAAACGGACGACCCCTCCCCAGATCGTCGCGGAACCAATCACAGACAAGCGGTTCGCCTGCATGAATGGACCGCCACGTTATTTCGTCTCTAGTGTTTCATTCTGCATTGGAAGTTTGATATTCTGCAATTAATTTTATGTTAAATGCCACAAATTTGGTAATGGAGTTTTAATTTATTTTTGTTTATTTTAATTTATAATTTCTTTGATTAAAGGAACAGTGGCACAATTGCGTGACATGAAATAAAAAATGTGACATGAAATCGAAAATAACTGAACAATCTAGCCTTCTTGAACTAATGGCTTTCACGCCATATGTATAAATCAAGTAACAAATTCAGGGAAAAATTTGAAGTAAACAAAAAAACAATAGTGAATCTATGGAAACTAACCACAATAACTGAATATTCTAGAAATGTAAACTACTAGCAGGACAACAATTTAAACACAGGAATACATATAATGTTTTTTGTCCATGTGCATGAGAGCGTGACGCGAAATTTCTGTAGGAATATTTGTACTGCTAATATCGTATTGTTCACATGCGCTTGGTGAATTGTGCGTTTAATGTCGTGGCAACTCAGATGTTCCTACTGAATATGTTTACCTATGCGCGAGATACAGTTGCTGGATATCTGTGACATGCGATTTAGGTGTTATCTTAAAGTAAGTTTAAAGTTTTGAATTTGTTAGTTTTGGTTGGCACTTAACAGCAAACTAGTAAGAGCTGGCGAGGGTAAAGAGATATGAAGATGGATCAGCGGCAAAATTCAAGAGTGGGATAAATGGGAGTACCCCAAGAAAACCCGCCAGCCAACAGCAACGACCGTCAAGTTTACTACATACAAAATTCCGGGTAACCTCGTCTGGAGTGGGTCCCAGTTCTCCTTAGTGGGAGGCAAGTAATCTCACTTCTGCACAACCGCGACATGAGAAGAATGTCCCTCACGTCCGAACAGAGAAGAAAGGCCACTTTAGTATTGAATATACTGCTGGACTACCCAGTGCTCACTCGATACATGGGCTGATAACATCAGATTAGGTACTCAGTTATCCTGCGGCACATTTGCCAAATATGTTACCAATCATGCTTTAATCCCGAACAATTTGGCATGGAAGAAGATGACGTACGTACGATTTTGTTACACAAAATGCTACAAATCAGGCCACGAAGTAGGTCACAAAAGTCTTTAAAAAAAAGATGATTTATTCTGTTATTTTGCTGCAAATTTGTTCCTGATCATCTCACTCAGTTAAGTTTGCGTGCCTGGTATCTGCTAGCTTGTACAACGTCACAAAAAAAAAAAAAACATCATTGACAATTCTTGTTATGCATTAGACAGAATGCGAGGAGTTGGGATGGATGGGCATGTAACCGAGCATAATATAGCCTGCCACTTTACGTAAAGAATAACAGAAAACGTTTTCCGTGGTAACCACTTTCCATAGATAACCATACATACTTTCAACGCCATCCATTAACGTCGGCGAGAGTACACTACTAAGGTCTCTGCTTTTACTAAAATAAATTCTGTAGGGTGTTGCCTCATCCTAGGTGCACTCCCTATTCGCAATTTATTTAGTTCTGTTTTCACTATTAACAGTATATATATATATTAACTATCATATCATAGATAATTTTGACTTGGGAAACTAATGTACCTTCGCAGTGATGAAGTTACTGGAGGAGTTACAATTTTCCTATCAGTTAGGGGCCGCGGTGGTGTAGTTGTTAGACTACTCACCTCCCACCTAAGCGAACCAGGTTCTGTTTCTGACGGGGTCACTACCGGATTATCGCATGTGGGACGATGCCACTGGTCAGTGGGTTTTCTCGGGGATCTCCTGTTTCTCCAGCCCTTCCGTTCTGGCGCTCCTCCATACTCAACTCGCTTCACCTTGATGTTAAGTGCCGCAAAAATATCTCCACTCCACTCCTATCAGTTTGTAGGGAAATATTCCACTCTGTGTTCTCCGCTCTACCCTCGAAGCGATATAGGCCGAAAGCAGGGTTGTTTGTAGCCATAGTTCAGGCTCACGGATATTCGGTTCACAGTATAATGTCTTCGCGTACCATTGAGAAATCAATGAACCACATCCAGCAGCGGAAAACTTTAATATGCAATGTCACTTTCTTTAGATAAACCCACAAGCAGTAGGGGACGTGTGTTACTGTAAAGCGAGGGAGGAATTGTAGGGTTATCTTGCAGTCGCCAAATTCCAGGCTGCGTGTTATCAGTTCCCAAAGGTAAATGCTATCGAGTGCCCTGCTTAAAATCGCCTTCTCCTCTTACTTGAAATCATTCCTCTGAATATTAGCCTAACTCTGTCATTAACTTCCTTTCTTTATTCTTGCGTCGTCCAAGTGAGAACCGTAGCGTTTTTAGAAAAGAAAATGTGTTAATTGTATGCAAATTCGTGCAACTATATGTTTAAAACAAAATAACTTGAATTTCAGTAAAGTCCATTCACGGCTACTTCCAACCTTTCTAAAGACATGCAGAAGTTCCACTTCCAGGATATTTCTCCGCCTCATGCAAACAAAGCTTAAACGAGTCTATGAAACTACCCCAAAGGGACGACTCTCCACATTCGTGCGCACTCAGTGTAATAATATTTGGCATAAGAACTATTTCTTATTAGGCATTAACATCACGCCTATTTTCTTGCTGATTTAATATACTGTAGTTATCAATTAAACATTGTAATTTATACATAATATATAAGTAAAAGTTCAGTTTAACCAAAAATAAGTCACTTTTATGTAAAGAGAAGAATAAAACCCTTGTGATACGTGTCGTAGTTATGAAATAACCAAACACGCCATATATGCGTGGATTGTTCAAAGATTAGATTTAAAAAGTGTGAATAAACCGTGAATAGACTTTGGCAATAAATTTACGTATTACACTCTCAATACAACTACAAGTCTTAGAAATATTTTTATCATTCGGTAGCAATTAACCCGGAAAACCTAAACGCCAGTGTAACATAGGTGTAGCTATGGACAGTGCTTTATTTTTCAGTGGACATACTTTAGTAGAGCTAAACGTCTCGTTGACAGCCAGGTCATTAAAAACGAAGCTAATTTTCTAAGAGAAGTAGTGACTGGGAAGGAACCGGCAATGGCGGGTAGTAAAACGTGATCCCAGCATTCGACCGGGGTTATTGCGAGGAATCGCTTTAAACCGAAATCATGACTGTCGGGCTGGTAATTGAACCCAGGCCATTGCGAATGCGAAAGCGAATGTTCACCACTGCAACAACCAGCTAGGTCGTGTTCCACCAAAATGCGTGTTTCTTCGCAAAAAAAAAAAGCGTTGCCAGTCCTTAATATTACACACTGCTTTCTGCAGACAACATTGGTGACCACCTAGACGACAGAACGGGTAAAGGTTGTCGGAATTGCAGATTTGCTTTTCATAGGAGGTTGAAAATGCTTCTAGTAGAGATAAGGTGCTCCAGTGTAGCAGCCACGTATCGCTAGATGGTTGAAAAGGAGGCCACCAAGTTCTGTTCGTGCCTTTCTGACAATCAAACGGTCCGCCCTGCCAGTGGTATGTAGAGTCCATCCCGAAATCATCTTGACTGTGAAGTTCTGACACTGGAAACTACAGAAAATTCGTCGATCCGTTCACCCTGCTACTCGCTGCACTATTACACGGCCTCTTTTAAACTCCATCCGATGTTCGTACGGTAGTTACGTACTTCTTCTCAACATGTCTATCGCTCACGTGATACTTGCACCAAGTACGCGTGTCACGTCACAGCTGTGTTCCTGTTACTTTGTATGTACGCCACACAAGGAACTTAGCCAAGATCTTCGTACCATTTACGTTCATCAGGCAATCGCACTCAATTTTAATATCTTGAATACTACCTATCGATAAGAATTTTTAATGCATTAACCGTTTTAGAATTACTTAATAGGGCACGTAAATTTTAGCGGATCCCTCTGTTTATCCGACTGTCCAACACAGCATCTCTTATATTAATTCACTTGCGTGAATGCTGTTTCAAGTAAACATTTGGAACTTTGGTATCACCACTTGAGTTATATGTTAATCACGTAACATTTGACTTAAACGTATAATGCAAATATTTTGTTATTCATGACATGTTTACATGTTAAGCTTAGTATTTATACAAAAATAAATTGATACACGAAAAATAGAATTTTTACCAAATTCGACTTCTTTTCATAGGAAACTTTTTCCACTACGTTAAAACTTTGTTTTTCAAATTTCACTTATTCTCACAGTACGGTATATGGCGCTTTATGTATATACGTAAAGTATAGTACCCATCATTACGTGGCACGTTTTCAACACTATATAATCAGGGTATATGACGTCACGTGCAACACCATACTCATTCAAAGTTGAAGAATTCTATATTTATTTCCCTTGTCGTTTAAAACCACGTTTTACGTTCTTTCTCTAGATACATTTGTTGAAACAGAGTACTATATTCTTGATAAATTGTCAAAGAATTTGAAAGTATTAACTTACGTGTTTTTTTTAATAAATTGTATTAAATATTACTTTAGAAACATACTTTTAAAATATATACATTAGGGACGGACATAAAAAAACGCAAGTTTGAATTCTGACATTGTGAAGGGAGTTTTTTACGCGTTCAAGACACAGAAGAAAGGGAGCTATATGGGCGACATTACAGTCATGCCTAGTGCATTATCGCTCCTACGCACAAGGTACTTGCAGTGTTTTAGTCAGTGCTCTCTACTATGAAAATTATAACTGCAGCAGTAGGACTTTACTACGGTAAATTTAGCATTTTTGAGGCCCTAGTTACTTTTTTCTAGTTACTTTTTTCTTTCAGAAATGTTTTTATACTTTATACACCTTTTTAAATAAATCTTGCCATGCAAGTAATAAACACTGTGTATATATTCCACAGGACTTGGAAGTTAGAGTCTAAGGCTGAAAAAAAAAATATTTATTGACCATTATTCCAAATGAGACGGCTTTTATAAGTCCTGAGATTACCGTTAATACTTGGTTGTTTTTCCTTTTTGTGGTAGAATAGTCGTATTCCCAGAATATGTAATAACTTTGATACGCATAGCAGTGTACACAACGAATAAAACCAAAACTTTCATGACTGATAACTCTTGAGGGGTTTAAGTGTTTCCAAGAGAGAAGGTAATTACCGCATGTTGGACCGAACTCCGTGTCGGGCAGCGAATCCTCTCGGAAAAAAAAAACAGCGACGACTGTAGGCCATTCTCGCGCGTGAACTGGTGGGAGCCCATTTCGACCAGCCGGGGCGGCGTCCAATATCCGGGGCTGGATGNGGGGGGGGGGGAGTGGTCTCACGGCGTCGACACTTGCGCCCTCGTGATGGCCTCGTTCCGGCGAGATGTGCCCTCGCTACAGCACGTGGTTCGTACCTCCCTCGCGCTTCCTCTAAACACATTTTCCTCATCTCAACTCGCGCAAAAAAAAAAAAAAAAACCCACGAGTGAAGCCACTTAGCAGTATCGACGTATTCCTGGAAACAAAGTTGCCGTCTGTTTTGGAACCGATTTTAATTTTTACGAAACACCGCAACTAGCATCCCCCAAAGAGGCCTTACTACCTACAGCATTCTCCGCGTTTCAAACCGAGAAGCAAGAGAACGATAAGGGTGGCAGTACCACACACATCAAGGGGCCACGGTTATGAAGTGATTAGACTACTCGCTCCCACCTAGGCGAACTGGGCATGATTCCCGGCGGGGTCGCCCCCGGATTTTCGCATGTGGGAATCGTGCCGGACGATGCTGCTGGTCGACGGGTTTACTCGGGGATGACCCCCCTTTTTTCTCTTTTCATTACGGCACCGCTCCACTCACCTTACTTCACTCTCATCGGCTCTCAAGGCCTCGATGTTAAGAGCCACCCAAATCTCTTCACTCACGCGCACTAAAAGCACCGTCATTTGCTAAGCGCAAGGCTTTGAACTGGAGTGCTTTGTTAATGTCGTGCTGCGTATACCTGTGGGACTTCAAGCGGTGAAACCTTTAATTTAATTGGGCGGAAAGTCTGTGGCAAGGTTCAGTGCAGTGCTCTTAAGAGCATTTATGTGTGTATCTGATGCGTATATGCTGAAATACAGTGCTTTGGAAAACCATATTAAAAAAATTTTGGAGTAATGTGAAATTATGTTTATAAATGTGCGTAAAGTCATTTAAGTACTCATTAGGTTTTTTCTTAAATTTTGTTCTTCTCGTATATTAGCTATTAGACGCACGTTTACTATTTTCGTGGGAAAACGCATAAAATTCATGAATAGTTGACTGCATAAGAAACATTAATTCTGTCGACATGTACAAATTTGGAGCTATTTGGTAAACGAATGTAATTCCTATACATATGGATGTCGGACAAGCCGAAGGATTGGTCGAAGGATCGATAAAAGGATTAGGATTTAGGATTTGGATTGATCGATGGATTGGGAATGGGCGAAAGATTTGCATTGGTCACTGTTGATTGTGGAGCGGATTCTGAAGCATGTGGAGCGATTGTGGAGGGGATTACAAAGGATTCGTATAGATTATTTTGGATTGGTATGGATTGGAGTGGACTGGTATGGACTGGTGTGTGAATTGGAGTGGATTGCCGTGGATTGGTGTGGATGGGTGTGGATTGTTGTATGGATTGGTGTGTGGATTGTTGTGGATTCGTTTGTGAATTGGTGTCGATTGGTGTGTGGTGCTTATTGTAGGGCGGATTCATGAAATAATTGGACGATTGATGGTCAAGAAGAGCACGAATGTTAAGACTGTTTATCACCTTCGTAGATTCCAAGTCTTCAGGGCCTGGCAGTATTGGCATTTAAATTTACGCCAAATAAACCTGTAAAAGAGTTGGTAGGTGCTGATTCATACCATGATTATAATATACTCGTGCATGTGACTGATATTAGTATGGTGGGTTTGATTGAGTCATGTATATATATATATTTAAAAAATCTGAGTAGCATACTTATACCTACAAAAGAAACAGTCGAGGCAGTGAGAAATTTGCTTATTCTGGCATCGTGTATTGATCAGTCGTCAAGTCATTGCGGAAGGGGGGGGTGAAGGGCTGTAAATATAGTAATGGTGTAAAATACTTTTGCATGTTTCTACAATACCGTATGTATACTTTCGGCACAATATAAAATTTATATAATTTATAATAAAAAATTATTTTTTTTCAATCGGATAATATATATATATAGATTTACGATTTGACATGCTCTATGCCTATAAAACCAATATGGTTACCAGACGCAAATACATGCTTGAAGAGTTAGTGGGCGTAACACTGCCGTGCACCTTCGGGTACTTTCGACAAAATCGAGTTGCCGTGCCGGCTTCCGAGCACCCTCTGAATCTAGCCGAAGATTGCCAACCCTTGTGCGAGTCGAGCCGAAGACTGTTAGACACAGCTAGAGCCACAGCTACCTCCCATTAAAAAAATATTGCCCCATAAGGAATATAATAATCATATTTACATATAAATATAAAACATTGTAATTTATTCTATACATAATTATGTAAATTCATTACTTATATATATATTAGTATCTGCAAATATTCCTTCTAGGCAAAACGAGTATGTGGGTATTCTCTGAGTGCTCCTATATTTTTTTAATTTAATATGTATGACAAAAGGCCTTCTGGGAGAATAGGTTGGTATCCTTAAAAGATCAGTACCTGAAATGTTCCTCTAATCAGATGGATCGTTCACAATGTGTTTCGTGAACAGATTCGAGAGGGTAAGTTCGCACAATAGAATAATGATTTTATAAAGGTTTTGCGAAATGTTACTTGCTTATGAACATCGAAGATGATGGCGAATGTGTCGTCAGTTCGAGTCACGATCGGATGGTGCTACATCGACTACAATGGGTATGCTTGTTAGTGAGCGGTATGGGTGGTGAGTTATCCAGAGTCTGTTCATTTAGTTCGAGAATTCGTATAACAGCACTGACCATGCGACATACGACAAATGGCTTATACCTGACACGACATTCTATGAACGCGATGAAGTATGTGCATATATAAATTAATATATTGATGCCCCTTCGATTAGTTGATATTGAACCACCAAATCAGTAACATCTGGGCATGAGTCAGTCTGCAGGAGTCAGTCGGCAGCAGTCAGTCAACAGGAGTCATATAGCAGGAATCAGTCGGAAGGAGTCATTCGGCAAGTGTCAGTCTGCAAGTGACAGTCGGCAAGAGTAAATATTATGTATTCATGTATGCTTAAAGAAGACGCAAGCCACTGACGACGTGTAATAGAGTATGTCCTCTACAACTACATGCGTACCTTCAACAACTACCTAAATATTACATGGAAAACAATGCTGTTACTGTGCCAAGTCCTTCAGGAAAAGTTGCAATGAGCGGCGACATGAGAAGAGTGACTGTTTGAAGCTCCCATCTCTTCCTTTTCTTAGTTGCTATTAAAGTTCTAGACAGTTTACTCGAAGTGATAACTTAAATGGACACGTCAAGACTGATACATTTAGTGATTTTCTGTCCACTAGGAAGCAGCTTGTGATTTCTTTGTTACTACCTGTTAATAAACTCTATAAAATGTACGCATACGACGAGGAAACTCGCATGATGAAGCATTACGATAATGACCACATGCATTGTATGCAAGCATATACAATGAAAGAACACATCAAAGTCTGCAAGGATTCTTCTACTGGGAGCCAGCAATTGATATCACCAATACCTCCTGCTACATGGATGGGTATTGTTTCCGAAGACAATTATGACGACAGAGATAATGCTAATGACATAATGAGAAACCTAGGAGGCATGATTGAGTCGGTATATGTGGAATGTACACCTGCAATGCGATCGCGTGATGATGAACTTAATCATAAACGTTTGTCAGCTCTAAACACTGATGATATCCATGTCACTTCTATAAAGTAAAGTAAACTGATGATGAGGATAAAACCGAGGGCAAAGACGATCATGAAGACAGCATTGGTGATAATAACTATGGTGACAGTTTATAAGGTATCTGATGAGAAGGGTGATGATTCCCTCGACGTTTCCAAACATTTCACCAAAGAGTTTCCTTCGACAAGCCATGCGAAGATGGCAGAAGGCGTCAATAAGGCTCGTTATATATTTCCGAAGATCCGAATGATTTTGTTTATACACTCAGATATTTGATTGGACTGCAAGAAGGCGGGGATGTCTCACGCATTGTTGAAATATATTCAATCATCGATTGACTGAAGGATCAGGATTATATCAAATGAGACTGTTGGCTATTGGTCTGTATCCATGATCTGTAAACATCTGAGAAATGTAAAGATCGAATGTATAAAATAATAATAAATATATATTGTACACAGAAGAGCCAAAAAAACTGGTACACCTGCCTAATATCATGTAGCCATCCCCCCNAGCTCGAGGGCATCAACAACCTCGCAGAAGTGCCGCAAGATGACGTGGCATGGACTCGACTAATGTCCGAAGGTATGCAGGAGATAATTCACACCACGAATCCTGCAGGGCAGTTCACAAATCCAATCTGTGCCAATTTGAGAAAGGTTTGTACGTCTGTCACGTATATTGATTCTCGTCAGTCGTCATTTGTCCAGTTCGATCACGATCTTTTTCCGGCCACAGCGATGTCGAAGATGTGATGTTTTACCGGATGCCCGATGTTCATGGTACACTCGTGAACTGGTCGTACGCGAACATCCAACTGTTATCGCTACCTCGGAGATGCTATGTCCCATCTCTCGTGTGCCGACTATAACACCACCTTCAAACTCAATTTAATCTTAATAACCTTCCATTGTAGCAGCAGTAACCGATCTAGCTGCCGAACGCATCGCGTTACTTTGATTGGCTCCATACCTCTGTTATTTGAATACGCGCGCCTATACCAGTTTTTTTTACTCTTCAGTGTATATACCAAGTAAATAAATTAAATATATACCTATTAATTTCTGTTTACTTTTTTATATAGTCCCTTCTACTTCTCTATAATACTTATCAATTCAGTGGTGTAAACAATATATTGCATCAGTCTGTTTTAGATAATATATATGAGCATGCGCAGGAGGAGGGCTATGGTTTGATATGTAGTATGTCGTCTTATTCGCGTCATTTAAAGTTTATGATTTCTATATGACGAATGAATGAAATGAGGGGAACATTTTTCAGGAATGTTTCGCAACTAGTTGATTGGCCTGGTAAGTTTGCTTGGTAAGTTAGTACGACCCTTTGGTACAGTCAGCTGCGATAGAAAAGTTTTGCCAAATTTTTGCGAAGATTTTGTGCTAAGAAATTAACTACGAGACTCTTAATAGAGAATTTTTTTCGAGATTGCTCATCATCGTTTGTAAAGGTGGGTGGTATTTCAGTTTGGTCTTGTCGGTTGTTCTAGTCAGTTTTGCAGGAACTGGTCTCGTCAGGAGCCAGTCTTGTGCTTAGTCAATCTCGCAAGGAAACAGTCTTGGGTGCAGTTAGTCTTAGTTGGGTCAGTCGTTGGCTAGTATGGTTAGTCGGTATGCGTCCTTGTTGTGACCAGTTAGTAACTGACAGTTGTATGGACTGTAATTTCTCTAAATTTTTCGAGTTCAATGTCATTGGGATAAGGTCAAGGTCAACAAACAATATGGTGTTTAAATTTAATCTCCTCTGAGAGCGAAATCTATGTGACGAAAAAGTAAACAAATGACCAACGAATATGAGTATGGAGGGTGGAGTGCATTCGACAGAATGAGTAATAAAGAAGGGGAAGGGGAGAGGATTGACAATAAAATAAAAAACATTGGTGGCGGGTCGAACGAGTGTGAGTAATCAAGCAATAAATAAACCTGTTGTGTGCCGAAGCGAACACAGGTAATCAACCAATGAGAAATATTGGCATGGGGGAGTCGTCTGATGGTTATGGCTCTGAGGGAACCTCCAGAAACGTGAGATTTTTTATAAATATTTGAAAATATTTTTTTATTATCTTTAAGCAAATTTTTTATTGTTTATTTTTTGTGGGTTTAAGGTCATTCAAGGTAACGGACAGAGGGTCAAGGTCAAAGGTCAAGGTGGTTTGGTGATGTCATAAAATTGTTGCTCCAGTCCTACATCCTTCCTAAGCCAAAACATTAAAAATTTTAATTTTTTTATAAATTATTTGCATGTTTTTAAAACAACATTTTTACATTTTTAAAATAATTTTTAGCTCTTTTTGTATATTTTTTGGAATTTTTAAAACAATCTTTCGATTTTTGTGGGTTTCCAAGGTCAAGATAAATATAAAGGTCAAGGTCACCGAAATGCAAAATGAAGTTCGTAGTCAGTAACATAATATGCTAGCAACCTTTTATGAGTTTTTCAATTTCTTGCCATTTTCTCTCAAGATTTAGTTTTCAAGGTCATTGAAGTTAAAGTCACTGGCATCCAACATGGTTGCTAGAGTCATCGATGGATTTTTTCTTCGAGTTCTATTTTTTGTTATTTTTTTTTAATTCTTGAAGGATTTTTTAGAATGTTTGGTTTTAGGTCATCCAAGTTCAAGGTTATCAACATCTAACAAGGTTTACGAGATAGACGCTGGTCGACCTGGCGAGAGCCGGTCATTTCGAGAGCTTAGTCGATCCCCCTGACATCGAACCCCGCACCACCATGTACATCCTTAAATAATTTTTTTAAAAAATTTATAAATTTTTTGAGATTTTAAGAATTTTTATTTTTTATTTTTTGTGTTTTAAGGCTATTCAAGGTCACGGCTTCAGCGGCAAGGCAAAGGTCATGGGTCAAAATCAATGTCAGTCAAATCAAAAATGGCGGCCGACCGACCGGAATGACAAAGCATGATGTCGGCTGGCAGGCGCCTGTGTCTTATCCCCTTGCGACAAAGTCTCCTTTTTATATTCTACTCTAGGTGTTTGTGGTGTGAACGGACGAGAGCGCGTGAAACCCGACGAGCTGAGGCTACTGTGCATAAGGGCGCTCGGAGAACTCTAGAACATTGCAGACTGGTGGGACCTGGACTGAACTGAGGTAGGTATGTATGAATACATGATACGAATTTTATTCTAAATATTGGAACTGTCAAATATGTACATATGATGAATAAAATAATTGAAAATTTTTCAATACACTTCTTATTGGGACTGATTATAGTTATTTATTTACATTAATTTCTTTGAGGTAATCGTAAATTGTACTGATTAAATTGATTAATTGTAAATAACAGGATATATCAATTTGTGAGACATTGAGACGAGAGTATATTCTGTGCAATTATTGTAAATAAATGAGGATATTATAATTAACTCTTTTATTTATTTAAGACTTCCTCCCTTAACGAATCTGGTTTATTCCACTGACTTTGAGAAATTTCAATAATATAAACATTATGAGAATAACAAATTTGTGTATAAAACAAAAATAATTAAATAAATATTGCATAAATGTTAGGGAATAGTACAGACTAAAGTTTTCTATCACCAAAACAGCAACCTGTACTTCGCGTTAATGATTACATTAAAATAAAAAATTTAAATTGTTAGACATTCAGATTAATGCATGTGAGTTATGTTTTGGCTTTCAAATTACGTGCATTTGTAGATTAAGACCTGAAACTGTTGTGAACAATATTATGGGAATAATTGGTATTTCACACCATATTTTAATTTAATTTTCGTACTTGAAAGTATAATTGGTTTTCCTACAACTTTTTTTTAACATTGTGGAAGTTAGCAAAATATTCGTTTTTTATTAATTATATTAAGTTAACCGTTTTCGATGAATTAGTCGAAAGACCGCAGTGCGAATTATCTCAACGATAATGCAGTCATGTAATTGAATAGCACATTTAATAGTCTCAGGTACAGAATCTCGAGTGTGACGAGTGCTGCCTTCTTTCGTTAATACATTCCTGCAGGAATTTATCGTCAATTTTGTGGCCTAGGGTTATTGCAAAAACCAATATGTTTCGTTGTTTTAACCTCATGATTAATAATTAATGTTGTGGAGACGATGCTCTCACGTCACAATAAGATATTTCTTACTGGGCTCAAAAACACGCTTCCAGGAAACACAGGGCGCAGTGTTAAAAACCATAAGCAATATCTGCAACAATGTCATATTTAAGCTCTAACTCCAAATACGCACACCGGTGTTAGGAGTTAGAAGCGCGTCTGATAATTTCGGATCTTAGTTCCGCGTCACATACAAGAATTTCTTCCACAAAACGACTAGATGAGCCTAGACAATTATAATTTCTTTCAACTGTCTACACTGTGATAGGAGAAGCCAATTTTGCAACTGGATGGAAATTTTATTTTCATATAATAAAAACCCTAACGTAGTTCTGTAGTAAACATTTCCATCAGTGCACATAAACATGCCTAGTTCGCATTTCATCGTCCTATAGGAACTATACTTTTTCACCCATTCCTTCTGGATTGCAGCGATCTGCGTGTCCTATAGGTTCACGCAGGATGCTCCAATACAAACGCAAAGCATTCACGTCTTGTTCGTACTACGAGATGAACTTGTAAGGAATTAAGTAATATGAAAATGCTTCACAATACGCGAATTCCCGAAACGTACGATTAAGAAGAGTATTGGAAATACGTAACATATTATGATGGGGTTAGATTTGTCGGCAATACATTTCAATGCTTATAACTATCATATGCACAAATTGTTGATGCAGTATATAGATTGTTAATTAAAAAGCCCCAATTTTGTTTTAAATTAGGGCACTAAACAACAATATTAATAAACATTGTCGAGGTTACACAAAGCATTCTTTAACAAGGATGCAGTCACTCCTGCAGATAGTTAGAAACTTTATGCCTCCTAAGAAAAGACCTCTTAAAAGAATTACAAATTGCTTTAAAAAGACAGCGCCACTTCTCATACTCTAAAATTACCAGGAACGTATTTGTCGTTTCCGTCAGTGTCAGATAAATACCCAATCTACAGTACAATCTTACATATCGTGAGAATATGGCAGGTAAGTGATTAGTCATTAGGCCACAATTTTTTTTCCGTTCAATTTTATATCACACTAGAAAACACAATTTTCTTGCATATACATACTTTTAAACAAAAATTACATAAATTAATTTTTGTAACCATATTCATAGATTACAAATGCTGAGAAAAAAAACTAGCACATTTGAGAAGAGTTTTGGCAAATCTAGAAAGAGTTCGTTTGGAATAAAACTAATGTTTGTCATCTTTAAAGAACTGTGGATATTTTCAGTTCTTTTTTTTAAGAGTGCTGGTGGGAATTTGAAGAGTAATGTAATAAATTATCTGAACTAAGGGCCAGAGTGCAGTCGAAGGAAGGTATGCCATGAAGACGACTCTCGGCCACCCATGTGTAATCTTTTCTGAACTAATTTTGTCATAACATGCATTCCGTCACGATTATTGCTCAGTAAATTAGTCACAAATTAAATTCTATATATTTGGTTCCACGTAATATAGCATTCGTCCCTAGATCCCGCTGTGGTGGCGTCCGTCCTTGCAGAGGTCACTTGACATTTGATGAAACCGAGATCTTTATGTAAAGGAATAAAAGTATTCATTTTAACCGGACCAAGTTATGGACACGGGCAGAGATTTAATTAAACCGATAAGGACTGTGAGTTGAGGAGTGTGAGAGGGGGGTAGGTTGTTTGAGGGGGGATGAGGTGACTAAAACAGCAGCAAGAAGAGTTAGGAACTCTTGGGAAGGAACGGAGTCAGCGTTGAACGGAGCTGGACAATGACAGCCTCTTACTCCCTCACCAACCCGCTATGGGGTGGAGGGAGGGGGCTGGGTGGTATGTAGTTGTCTGAGGAGACCTGGATCGATAAGTGGCGAAATTAGACGTTTAATGTCCCGGCCAGCCTTTGTTGTCGTTGCCGGGGGACAAAGCCGCTATCGCCATGAACTAGGACACCTCCCACCCCCCTTTTTTTCCTTACAAATTCAAATACCGTGTCACTTCTAAGGGAAAAAAACACGTAGTTTTCTTATGGATTCCCTGAACAAAATGATGTGTAATTAATAACCCCTTGGAACAGGCAGCGATTTCAGGAATGTTTATGAAATTGTTTTATTCAGAGACAACACTCCCTGCTGATAAAGGCGCTCCAGTCTGCAGTACAAGCTAGATGGCTTTGCTACCAAACGAAAGCTTCGAGTTCCATAAAGCAACAAGTAATCATGCGAACACAATCCGATGTAAAAACATTTGATCGTAATTCGCAGAGAATGCGATGACATTATAGTCATTTTCGATAAGAGTTTTGAGATGTAAATCGGAAGACTCGCAACCCCACAAATAAAACGTGACACCAACTAAAAGAAAGTATATTTAAAATGTTATTATCTAAGGAACTTTTTTCGCGAATGTCAAATTAACTGATTTTAATACAATGTAGGCAAAATGAATCAGTTTGAAATTATTTCTCAAGCAGGTAGAATCAAGAATCACAATCATCGGTTGTAGTTCATGTAAAAGCGTTATTTACTGTAATTTTATTATTCTTCAATCTCGAGGTTAATTTCATACTACCGTTTCTAACGGGCGACTTACACATCAATTTAAAATACTTGAAACTGGCATGTACTCAATCGACAGCACATGTCAAATATGTATTATCACACTAATAAATATCCATAACTAACAGATTTCATGTATATTCAAGTTATAGTAAGTCTACTATCTACCTGGTCTGCAAAATGGTTTGCCAAATCTCAAAAAAAAATTAAATTTTTTTTTAAAATATTTGTGGAATATTTACGCTTTGTGACAGCTATAAGTATATTTCAAAAAAATTATTTAAAAAATAGTTGAAGTGTCAGATATTCACTTCTCAACTAAAATTTATTAAGGAAAACTTAAGGAATCTTAAAAAGGGTAATTTTAATGTGACCTAGCAGATCGAACAGCTGATACGTAATGTAGAAACCCATCCAATGTAAACAATTTATTATTATTAGACTTTCAATTAAAATAAGTTAAGGCCTGTGTAACTGAAATGTTTTTTTTTGTTAGACGGCGTTTCTTCTCGTAGAAGCAACACGTAAGCGGAAAACCAATAATTATATATATGAACTGTATACTACTTTCATTTGTAAACTTCCACGATAACTTCAGCTCTCATTCTCCAAATTACGTACAAAATAAACGTGGTTGTATCGCTAGCAACATGTAACAATAGTAACCAGGAAAGTGCGCGGGTCTAGAAAAGTTTTCTCGAAATGCCGTGCTCACTGCCAGCTCGATGCAGCGGCAACGAAACTTGTTACGTTGAACAAACTAAACATATCCGCAGTCGTTTGCACAGCCCATTCTCAACTCCACCATCCCACATGCGACCCAAAATAGCTTTTTCCGTGTTCAACTCAGTCCATCGGAGAAAAAGCCAAGCGCAGTTTCAGCACAGTATTTTGCTTTTCAGACCAGGTTCCTCTTCTCGCCTGGGGTACGTTCATTACTTTAGCAGAGTTGTTTTACACATGTCACGTTAAACTGTAGGGGGAGTATGTGCTACGGAACCCAACTCAACATAGTCTGTCTGCAGAACCATTGAGTTAAGATATACACTAGAGCGGCCATAGGATTGGGAAAAGTATGACCAGTTTTTTATGATAGTTCTTTGGATCATTCATAGGAGCGCTAATGTTCTCGTCTGGCAGTTAGCAAGCAGCAGACGATGCAGCATTTAAAATATCTCGCCACCCGTGTGGTGTTGCCAGTTTCGCAGCCGGAAAAAGTGTATCAACACCCTGGCCTCGTCTCACCCGCGTGTTCGTTCACGTTCTGCTAAAGGCGAGCCTGTCAAACGCGAGTTATCAGCTTTCGTTGCAGCTGTGAATACCCTACTCATGATTTACAAGTGGCGACCATGGCATGTGTTTCGTTTCTGCGGCACAATTCTGTATTTGCTGAAATTTGCAGTGATATCAACTACTGTCTAGTTTTATTTACCTCTGCGAAAAGAAGTATCATAAATATATGACGGACATTGTTTTTAATTATTATTTATTATTATACTATAGTTTAGGTGTTCGTGATAAAATACGAGTACAGTTAGCACTTACAATTACAAATTTGACATGAATCATGAATTATGTCATACATTATAGTAACGTTTTTATTCAGTTATTATTGAAAAGAAAATTGATAGGAAATTATTGTTCACTAGTCGAGAAATATATGTTGGATGCACGAAGGCCTACAATGTGACTCAGTGTTTACAGTTTGGGGCTGTGATCTACTACAAAGGTGGCAGTTCGTACAAATATTCAGTACATTAAATTTGTCTATTCAAGTGTCATTAAGGCTGTGTTCGAATCTAGTAATTCACTTATGTATATTAGTATACTCCACTCTACTCGATACTTGATACATTCCAACAGTCATACTTATTTGCATCCGTTACAGCAACTAGTCAGCTGATAAGACTCTGACCAAGCATTTTGATGGAAAACAAATACAATATCTGTACTTGAACGTACGCGTACATATTTAAAATTATCAACCTATTAGAAGTTGTAGCTGGAAAGCGCATGACAATGAAAGTTTTGCTATTAATCAACCATAGACATTTTCCAAAGAAAGGAATGAATACGTATTAGACGCAGTAAACGCAGTTATGTATCACGTATTATAAAAACTGGAAAATACTAGAGGTAAAGATTATTTTAACACTAATAATTCTATGAATAAAAATTAATTTTCGAGTTTTGATATAACTTTAACACTCATCCATGCCTTGCCTTGCAATAAATTGTGTTCTCACTGCCCTGCATTTTAACTATAAATTTATTGTCACGCCCTATTTATAACAAATCACGAAGAAAACAGGTCATGTTTATCCCGGATCTTCTAGATCATTAAAGGTTAAATAATTTTTATCAATGCCTTTTTCCGAAATTTAACGCCTCAATGTCACTCTTCAGAAAAAGAAATTTTAGGAACAAAAATTATGAACTACATATCAGTCGCTTTTCAAAATAGTAGCCTATGAGCTGTAAGGGCGCGAGACATACACACATTCGTTTCCCCGTGTACGTGCGTATGTCATTTTCCCAGATATGTACAACATTCACGTACTTAGACGAATGGGAACGCTGTATGAGTGTGCATCTCATTAAGCAGAAAACTTTATGCATTCTGGTGGAAAGGGGCATTGATGATCACGTTGTTATGAAGTGAAGAAGTCTCAAATCTAACAAATTTTTTTAAAGTGACAATACAATTATTGTTTCTGTAAGATACATGTTTACAATAGTGTTGTGCAATAGTAGTTATTGTCTGAAAAGCTGGCAGCTATGTGCGTTTACAGTTACACGAGTGTAACACAGCACACCACGTTATTTTCTTCACTGAAACCTCGAACTCATAGCAGTGCGAAAAACATTGACACTTAATTTATTATCAGTTATGTTAACAGTAGCGAACGCATGAAAACTAGTTATAACAAAGAGAGTCGCAATATTCTAATTCAGGCTACATTACAAAATATAACTATTTCTACACTAAAAATCGGTTGAATGCAACTACTCGGTGCCAATCGCTAATAGTTAAGCTATGTTTACAATATAAAACATTATGCTTTAAGATGCATGCCGTATGCGCTTATCTGTCATACGTAAACACGTATTCTGTATTTGCGGTTTCCAATATTGTTTTAATTCTTAATTCCAGCCAATGGAAACAGGTGGCAGGTCTGTTATCTTTACTTTTGTCCTTAACGAGACTTTATATACCACAACCATATTTAAAATATCAATCTTCAAAGCCGACATTTTCTATAAGAGAAACTGTGTTCTGAGTGGTTGTCGCCTCACAAGTTTTTCTTAAGATATGAAGTATAACTATTTCTTTCAACGCCTAAGGAAACCACGACAACGCACGCGACTTGCTAAGTTCCATTGGAAACCAATACACGAAGTAACACTCTCTTGTTTCTTCTGAACATGTCTTAACGCATAATTTAACGCAAATATTTTCTATTGTAAACACTACTTTACATTAAACTTCGCAGCTTACGCTAAATTAAAGTGCGCAGGTGTGTTTAAACGCACTCGAATCAAATTATTTCTCTGATCATAGTGTACAGTTGTTACCAAGAAGAAAATAAGTTATTTGTAAATACCTTCACTGTGTCAAAATTATGTTATGTTTTCTGGAATGTTAGTTGTCTCCTTGCCTAGAAATGGATAATGATAATTTACGAACAGTATGTAACAATTTTAATTATTTGTGGCAATAGGGCATCCTTGTGTGTTCACTTTTTACAGCATGATTGAACAGATATCCAATATTTACACCACGATTGCATCAGACATATTTATGTATACAAAGTATAATGGATAAACTTATTTCGTACATGTCATTTTATTAAGCTCACTTCAGACATATGAAGAGTTATCGTAAATTAATTCATCCAAAGCTTCGGTCTTGCATTGAGAACAAAACAATGGTATTGAAAAGGTATGCAGTTTACAAGAATACTGTTTTACTAATGCATTAAGGTTATTTATTATGCAGCATTTTCTAATATGAAGTATTTGAGTATCTCGGTTACCTATAGATTTTACAATTTTCTTTTGTGGTTGACCTACAGCGGATATTCTGGAATAAGTGCTTCTTTTACGTATTGGTTTGTCTTCATTAGGTATGTTGCCAAATTCTCATTTAATACAGTGTACTTCGTATTTCAGGAAGCGGTACAAGCTTTGTAAATCTGGTGACAGATTAGACTATTGATATGGTGGATTTATGATCGTCTTTGGCAAAAAATTATTGTGAAACGTCGTACGTGTTTTCAAACCCGTGGACACAATAAAACCTTTTTTAAAACAACTTTTTGTGTTTGAACACATCAATACTTTTTTTTAATAATAATACGTACAGTAATTTTGATGGTGTTTCTGAGGTGCTGGACACATTGCCAGGCACTTCGTAAGCTTGTGTGGGGTGGATTGTTTCTTCCATTTTACGTACCAAACATTCTCTTCTTGTGTGTGGCCTATATATCGTTGTTCATTGGAGGTATTTGTAAGGGACATTTCTCGCACCACAGGTATGAAATAATATCGAGATCATCCCGCAGTTGTTGTGGCAGATATATGAATATGTATTTTATTTCATGGGATGCGTAGTAAATGATAAAGTCTTTCGGGAGAAAAGCCAGTTCGTTTGCAATGCATAATGCAAGTAATGTCTTACTCTTGCGGTAGGCTAACATCGCATAATACACGCGGGACCATTTAGAATCGCAATTTTCACAGCAGTGTCTTTTGTTCATCCTTTGTAGAACACAATACCTTTTTTCTGTTACCTTGAAAAAGGAGTGTCTGTTAAAGATGAATGGAGCTTCGCAGGGTTCCTTTCCTTTGTGGGTCGAATACCTCGTCCAGTGATGGCGGGTTGCGGGCCTCAGGTATTGTCCGTCTTATATGGCTTGGCAAGATTATGATAGTCCGTGAGTGGCAACTTGAAGTATACGAAACAAACAAAGTACCATTTACAAAATCCTGTATCAGCTGATGTATGAACGAACAACAGATAATATTACATTGGCTATTCTGAGTGCACTGCCAACGCACATCAGACAAGCAGAAAATACGCGATAAGAAAGAATTCCTACAATAGTTAATATATTTTATTTTACGTAGTTACAAAACAGCGATTGTTATAGTTACAAACTAAACTTCGTAATATAATAATAATGTACAGGTGTTCAAAATGAAAAGCACAATAAAACGATCCATATCCAAATGGAACACAACTTCAAAATTTTGGGAGTTCTTTTCACGTCGTATCCCCAATCTCCATCCATGCTTTCCATACATGCTTGATGTTAATTCCAAAAGCATACAGAAATAGTGTATGGTATTGTTGAATTATTTTTTTTATAAAGTTGATATAATGTATATCAATTTGGTGTCGTTTCGATTCAGTAATAGAAGAAAAGTCAACTTTTAAAAACACGGAATCAAGAGAAGGCCAACGTGCGGCTATCTGTTGAGTAGTAATCTAGGCTCATAACTCGCAATGCCATGCCATGCGCGCCATTTGTCCGCTCTTTCCCGAAGCATTACCAGCCACAAAAAATAGCTTTCGTATGTAAAATAACAAATTTACGATCATATACCAAAAGTTATATTTTTCCACGAGCTCTGCATAATTTTAAGTAACACATATTTCGTGTACAGCGATTTTGATTACTAGTAATTTCTATTTGAATGATAATCGTTCGTCTTCATCCATTGCATGCCATGTTGTTCTCCCACAAACCCTTTTCATTGTTCCCGTGTTGTTATTATATTGTTTTAATAAAACGAAGAACGTGGGAAATGTATGAATAGTTTTAAAGCAATTCTTATATTACATATTTACAACTAGAACTGTTTAGTATCAGTAATAGCAAAATTACTGCTTTGCAATAGTCGTTGGTGAGTTGTTGGCGAACAAACGTTAACTGCCAGTCAAGTTTCCGATTTATTGTTAGTTCCAGATATTAGCTATGGCGTCCAAAGTGTGACAAGAACTACAGCTACCGTCTCGCCAATATTAACATAAATTCGCTGTCTCTGACAAATTAAAAATTATTTAGCAAATGTTTAATTTTTTGGAAGGTTTCGTATTTTTACTTTTATAACCTACGAATTTTTTAGACACATATCAGTTGAAAATACCTTAACAAATTTTAAGCGTTACAGTACAATGGCAAGTGGATTAGCTGACAGCGTGTTGATAAAATATACAGCCTCAACTTGACGCACCAGCTGATGGCGAAAGGATACATAAATGGAAAGTAATCATTGGCTCTACTTTCGTCGAACTATCAAAATCTTGCCAAGCTACATGAGACACAGAATAGCGCGGCATGCAGAGCGCAATAATAAGTAACTATTTGATGCTCACGTCAATATTACTGTTATAGTTTCAACATAACTTCTATTGTCAGTGCGTTTTGACAAAGCTGTTGCTATATGCAGAGCGCGATCCTTTGTGATTCGTCCGGTCACTCGTCGACGCACACGACAATGCTAAGATCCTTAGTTAGATTCAACAAACCTTCTATTGTCACTGTCTATTGCCAACGCAGGTGGCGTCACACGGACCGATGCGGTTTGGTTGGAAATTAAAAAAATATACTAAGAATTCCTTTGAATATATTTCCGCTTTATATAATTTCACAAACCAATATGGCGGTTATCCCCCGCGAATATTTTTTATCCCTACAATGCTCCGGTGTGGTGATGGAGAAAGGTACGTTCAGTTCACTCTCGGAGTTGGAGGTGGTCGGACTCCCTGCAGGAATGTGCTCGGCTCTCTTACATATATTACATATTCCAATATGGCAGACGTGTTTCCCAAACATATTAGCGATTTTCATGGCTCAGTTGCGAATGAGTAGTGGTCGGGGTAGGACGATTACTTAGTGTGTAATTACTCTCTCTATAGATGTACTTACTCTTGGTATGTGCACTTATTCATTATGGAATTACTCATTATGCAGTTATGTCTAATTGCACCTAATTGCCCCTAAATCGGTCTAGAACCAGGGAGCACCTCACCTCTCGCTTTCCCTCACCATTCCTTTTCAGTTGTGTTTCGGCAGTCGATGGATGGACCTGTGTTCATAGTGTTTAATTACTATCTTGGTGCCTTCACTTAGTCTACGTACTTACTCTCGGTACTCATAATAGTTTATTTTACAATTGTGTCTAATTTCGCGTTAATTACCATCTATGGGTCATGAACCAAGGACTGACCCTGCACTCCCTTGCCCCGCCTCTACCACCCTCCAGACTTACTCGAAAAATGTCAAAATCCTACAAATGTCACTTGGCCGCTTTATCTACAGAAAGGGTACCCCCACAAGCAACAGCCAATTACAGCACACCTCAGAAAGGATGGGAGAACCCTTCAGCCAACCACATCACACCACCCATGGCAGGGGGAAGGGGGATGATCTGTTTACCAGGTCAAAGGATGCCGGCAATTTGTATCCCGCTATCCCAAACCCCTTGCTTGGTTATTCAAATTGTACTTAGGCTACTAATGAATCCCTAGCATGCTCAAACGTATGCGCTCTTCTACTTGCACGAGCTTGTAGTCCTGCTGCAAGTAGACTGTTACCAGTGCTATGAGTAGACAACCCTGGTGCAACATTCGCTCTGATCTCTGCTGCTGATGCAGAGAGGTCTGCCAGTGCCACTCTAACAATGCACCGAACTTGACGTGCATCTGTACTACGCGGCCTGGTCGGTGGGCTTTGGCCTGTTAAACCGACCACCTATGGTAACGTCACCGAGCTACGTATGCATCACGACAAACATGTGCAGCAATCCGTCGGTACGTCCATCACGCCTTGTGAAGTCCCACGATGCGGCCGCTCTCAAACGGCTGTAAGTGCACAACAGGGACGTCTGACGGTCTTGGAGGCATGACAGGTATACGCAAACTCAACATTCAACCTTCCATGCGCACAAGGTACTGTCTGATGCTTTGATGTACACGGTGTAACGAAGTGATTAATCCAACGCCATATGTTGGCCAATGTCCTTGAAACGTTCATTAGTTTAACAACACGCCTTCAGCGTGTAGCTATTGCACAGACATTCAATTGGACAGCAATCTGTAGAGTGTTTTTCCGCCATATTAATAAGTGAGTATAAAAAATGTGAATCGCTTGCTTTAATAAGTAGGATTATTCTTGTTGAAACTTTATTTAATGAGCTACTGGGAAATCAATTGAATGTGCAAGTGCAGTGATAAGAGTCACTAGAAGTCACTGTTATATATCAGTGCATCGCATCAACTAGCATAATGAGTACACATTTTTTGTAACTGTGGAGAAGATTCTAATTATCTGCAGTAAAATTCACCGATTTGAAACAATTTTAACAATTTTTATTTTAGGGAGAACTATACTACTGTAGTTGAGGATGCACGAGTGTATATACTGTGTAACATCTGCTTAATCTTATTCATAAAATTGTTCAATTTTTTCTTATTGCGTATACCTTCTGTTTGGTTTTCGTTAAGTATTTTGATTGCATTAATTTGGCTTATTTATAAAAATGCATTGCTTTTATATCATAAAACATTTATAACATCGTTTCGTTCTCTGGATAAAATTAAGAATTTTCTATCTCAGAGGAAACTCGTCACGACGAACCCCGATCTACAACGTCACAACCGAACTATAAAATGTTATTGTGTTTACTTCGCTACAATATATACGGAGTAGTGGTGTATCACTTGTGCACGTTATCGAATACAGACATAAATTCAAGAGTTTGTGCTAGTGCGAAGTGAGATGGCACATCGCAAAAGGCATGGAGTGTTTTTAGTTATGTACCTGGAACATGCTGCAGTAGAAGTCTTGGATTGTTTAGGATTTGTTTTTAGAATCATTGTTTTATTGCAGGTGTAGCCTTTGGGATTAAATGTGATCATTTAACGTTGGGGAAATTTGTTGCACACGAGGCGCAACCCAGTAATTACAGGGGCAATGACGAACTGGCGCTTGGGACTTGTCGTGCCTTGATTGAAAGGGGCATGGGACATAAATGAACGTTGTAGAGGTTAATGGTGTTTTTCAATTTTATGGATCCCAATAAAGAAAAGCCAAAAAAGGGCAATCTGACACAATAATTTTTAACAGCCATAAGAGCAAATAGTTTATCAGAGTGGCGCATTTCCGCTAAGCTATTCCTGGCACCGTAAACTTTTATGTGCAACCGCGGAGCAAGTCATTATGACAAAGAAATGCACAAATAGTGCAGTATAATTACTCATAAAGTTATAAATAGCCGTTATCTAAGATTATTCTTTTTTAGCTTTTCATTGTTGGCTCCCAAAGCCCTGTACACTTCGGTTGATGCAATGGAGATAATTTATGCTCCTTTCTTAATAAAACATCTTCTATTCGGGGTGGAAATAAAATTAAATTTCTCGTGTACGTGTTAGACATAGGGAAAATTTTCACAGGAAAGTGCGGTGGTGTTCCAAATAGTTGTTTTTAACATGTAACATAGCGGTAAATTGAGAAATTCTGTTTATTGGGGATTCCACTGCCAAAATATAGTATCAACTAGACATTTTAAGAGTTATGCACACTGTCTAACAATATTTTCAATCGTAAACAGTAAAAATAAGATTGTATTTGGTTTTGTGCTATTGTAAACACGCTTATATTAGCAAGTAAGTAACGAATTTACGGTGAAATAAAGCTGTACATGACCAAAATGAAATTATCGATAATGGCGTGACCTTTGAAAAAAGTAATAATGTAATCTAATGTTTTAAAAAATACATCTTTAGGCTAAATATTTAAGAACATGTAGACATGTTGCATCATGTTTCCAATCTTAGTGAGAATAACAAATTTTACTCATTACTTCTATGTGCATTATGTATTCTTCCACCATATGTATAGTTAGCATTGCCATGGCTCTGGACACTTTATTTATATATCGGTCAATAAAAAAAGAAATTATTGGAAAAGTAGGTAGCTCACAAATGTGGTAATTCTTCAAACGTATATGCTTTAATAGCCCAGGAAGCAAGCAAAACAATTTCAGTATTCACCAATATTTACTCAACTATTTTAAAAACGTTAGGATATGAAATTACTTTCCCTAGGTTGCTGCCAACTTTACCGGACACATACCAGTCAACGTGCCCGTTTAAATTATATGCAGGCGGAGGCAGTGAATTTTTCTACTATTGATTTCAAAAGTACTAGGTTTGCCTTGTAAAAAAGCCTGTAACAAACGCCACAAGATGTGTTGTACGTGAAGGGGAGCGCGTTCAACAGTCGGGCTGGCTGATGTTGGTAGGGGGGTTATGGAGGGGTAGCAGCTGCGACGGAAGCTGTGCCGAGAAGAAATATGTGCCAGAGGCGAAGGGAGTGGGGGCAGGCAGTTGGTCGCCCTGACGGTGACTGATGAAGAAGCGTCGTCGCATGACGTGGCGGTGACCGCAGGGACGTCCCCCGCCCAGATGAGAAAGGGCCAGGGTGATGACTGGGGAGGGCTGGTAGGAGGACGGGAGGATTGATGCATGTGAAGCTACGTCATCCATCGTGACGGGGCTCCAGCCATGCAATATTAACTGGACGCCGCAGCAGAGCCTGGCGGTTGCGGTTTGCACGACTCTCCTCCTGGGGGCGCTGCGTTCGGCTCAACAGACTCGAGATTACTTAGACTCGTCTTTGATGTGGATGCGTCTTTAAAATCAGACCGGCCGATGGGGGCGTAGACTAAAGTTGAGGTAGACCGATCTCGCTTGCTGCGCACGACCAATCTCCGTGTCCCAACATTGAACTGATTTTCTGCCAATACGACTTGTAAAAACGGCGTGGATAGGATTTTAGGTTAAAGTATTGTTTAGTTAACAAGTCATTTGAGATATTTTTATAATAACCCCAACCAATTGGTAATGCAGTTTGATTAAATACAAATTGGTAAAAGTATTTTAATGATATAATAGTGCTTGTCATTTAAAAATTAAGATATAAACATACACCTTCATCATTGTGGACCAAGTGAATTTTATTGTTATGTTCCGTTACGTAGCGTAGCTTAGAATCTGGCTGGTGCTTGAATTGAGTACTTCTAAAACACACCTTAGAAAAAGTGTCCTTGTCATTAACTGCATGTATTATGAAGAACAAACTAACTTGAGTACTCCCAAGAAAACTGGTAGCGATATAGAGAAAGTATTTCAATTTATTAAAGTGTTTTACACTGGAGAGCCAAAAAAAAATGGAATAGCCGTGCGTATGCAAATAACAGAGATATGGAACCAATCAGAGTAACGAGATGCGGTCGGCAGCGCCAATATAAGACAACAAGCGTCTACCAAAGTTACTAGATCGGTTACTGCTGCTACAATGGCAGGTTATCAAGATTTAAGTGATGTCGAACGTGGCGTTATAGTCGGTGCACGAGAGATGGGACATAGCATCTCCGAGGTAGCGATACAATTTGAATTTTTGCGTATGACCATTTCACGAGTGTACCGTGAATATCGGGAATCCGATAAAACATCAAATCTTTGACATCGCTGCGGCCAGAAAAAGATCGTGAACGAACGGTACAAACGATGACTGACGAGAATCATTAAACGTGACAGACGTGCAACCCTTTCTCAAATTGGCGAAGATTTCAATGCTGGGGCATCAAAAAGTGCCAGCATGCGAACTTTTCAACGGTCTATCATTGATGTGGGCTTTCGGAGCCGAAAACCTACTCGTGTACCATTGTTGACTTCACGACACAAATCTTTACGCCTCGCCTGGGCCCGCCAACACCCCCATTCGACTATTGATGACTGGAAACACGTTGCCTGGTCTGACGAGTCTCGTTTCCAATTGTATCGGGTGGATGGACGTGTACGGGTATGGAGACATCCTCATTAATCCATGGACCCTACATGTCAACAGGGGGCTGTTTAAGCTGGTGGAGGCTCTGTAATGGTATGGGGCGTGCGCAGTGGGCTTTAAATGGGACCCCTTATATGTCTATATACGACTCTGACAGGTGACATATACGTTAGTATCCTGTCCGACCACCTGCACCCATTCATGTCCATAGTGCATTCCGGCGGACGTGGACAATTCCAGCCGGACAATGCGACACCCCACAGGTCGAGAGGTGCTACAGAATGGCTCCAGGAACACTCTTCTGACTTTAGACACTTCCATTGGCCACCTAAATCACCAGACAATAACATTATCGGTGGCTACTGCAATCATTTAATTGCTTTTATGTTCTTTCTATGCACAGAATGTACACAATTGACAAAGTTTGCAAACGTTTTAAGTACTCGACGGTCTCACGATTTCGATCGATTGGCACACAAAGAGATGGGGTCCACGGCAGCAAAAAGATGATGTATGTCGGAGTTATATAAAACTGCCAGAAAAGTAGAAAAGTAACACCTTAGGCAGTTCTTTCCGAAGTGAATAACATATAATATGTCAGCAGCCAGTGAGCAATAGCCATTCTATGAATTTATTGGATCACTTTGGAATAATCCGTTAAGTGTCATTGAACCAGCGAAATTTTCTTAATCCTATCTGTTGACTCACGAGTCGTTTATATGCTGTTGTATTTACATACGTTGTTCAAAACTTTCTTATTTTTGAAGTAAATATTTTCCTGGGATCATGTAGTAGAACTGTACGTCACTATTATTCTTAGTCTATCTTCTGGAGTCATGAAAGCCGTTTCATTAATTCGTTAAGGGCTTGTTTATCCAGGAGGTGACCACTCCAACTAAATAACAGCCGGCGTGCTCTAATTGACTCTAGCAGAGAACCGAGAGACTTGGAGAGACTATGGCAAGAGGAGGGGTTGGAGGGGTACCAGGGGAAGGGCAGTATCTCATCTGAGTGACGGAGATTCCCCGCGGGTGTGAAAGAAACATGGCGAGTCCCGGAAAATGCGAAGAGGAAGGTGAGGCGAGGAGGGAGAGATGCATAAAAGATTAAGACTGGGTGTGCATCCAGCCCGAGAGCAGCCTAATAAATAGCGTAACGAAAGCGCGCGTGGATGAATAAAACATGGTCCACTTGACGGCAGCTCGTAAAGATTTTTGGGTGCGTTGGCGGGGGGGCGAGAAAACATTCCCTCGCGTGCTGTAGTGATTACATTTCCCTTCTTTACGCGACGGTAACAAGAAATGACACGGCGACGTGAAGGATATTAATACAACTGTCGGCAGTGAATCTCTTAGTTCGATTTGTAGCTTTGACCTGCTTGCGGTCCATAGAAGTTTTCGTATACCTAACATGTTTTCAAAAACAACTTCACAGCCATAGTTCGAGGAAAGAAATTTTCCTTTTTATGCAACACAATCTGACCTTTATACATGTCAGGGTTATTCTTACATCGTGTTGTTTAACTATTTTAACTGCATTGTAGAGTTTACCACACTAAACACTGTTTTTGGGCAAAAAACTCTTTTCAGTTATTGGAACTTAAAAAAAGTTTTTCTCTTAAAAAATAATACATTTTTAGGGTCAAGAAAATGTTTAAATGTTGAGCAAAATTAATAAAGTCAAGTTAAAAATAGTTTGATACTAGCCTATAAATTTTGGTTTAAACTTCCAGTACAGAAAGGCATATATTCTTCTAAAATCGGTTTGATAATAGAATATTACGTAAGTTATTTATATTTCTTGTTTTTCTTTGAGAAGTGAGAGAGGGGTTTACTCGTCTGCTATCACTGTCATTACTTGTTAAGAGTTGCGAAGATGAACGTACTTAACTATACATATGTATACAGGTTGTTTCAAAAAAAGATTGGTGCCAATTAAAGGATAGAGAGCACGTAATACGTGAAGGCAAAAATGCTAATACAGCGGACGGAGTATACATGCCGGATGTAGGCTATGCAGACGTACGCCGCAGCAGTGTGCCGGCCAGTCCATTTGTGTTTTCAAAGTATGTTGGATGTGTTGTATCGCCATACACGTGCACATGCAGTAAAATGGAATACACGTATGCAGAAAAGACGGACATGATCCTAATGTAAGGGCGCGCTGACTGTAATCGTATAGCGGCGAGACATATGTACGCGGACACATTTTCAAGTCGACGATGCCCGAACAAAAATACGTGTTTTTTGAGGGTGTGGTCATCCATTGAAAGACGTCTGCAGGGCTGTATTAATGCCCATGGTGCACATTTTGTACATCTCTTGTAGCACGGCACACATACACTGGGCAGTGTACCAGGCATGTATACTCCGTTTCGCCGTAGCAAGGTCCCCTAAATTTGGAGGGCGTTTAAGTGAAAGGTAAGCTGAATAGGCAATATGTTGATAATAATTTTTTCCTTCAGATATTACATACTATACATCCTTTCAGCACTGCCCGTATTTTTTTCAAAAACGTGTATATGTATAGAAACACACACATATGTTTAGAACACGTTAGCTATTTACTCTATATAACTATGGCAATTGAAACGTACTGAACTTTTGGTAAACAATTAATGAGATTATTTTCAGCACCAGTAAATTGGGCATAACTGATTTTTACAAATATATACCAACGGATCGCAGACCCTGTCGTAATCTTTCCAACATTTGCAGCAACCTGATACCCTGCCGGAAAATAAAAATAGCGCACAAAGAGGGATGTGTCGAATGGTTCTGAAATTTTTATAAGGGTAGAGGTACATATTATTAACACATGATCAGAGAAACAGAGCAGCAGGACAGTTACATATGGATCTGTGGTGCACCGTCCGGTCACCTTCAATAGTGTGTCGCACCCCATCGCACTGTGATACACGCTGGAACATGATCTGGTATGAAGTCCAGCAAACGCTGGTTGTTGCCCTGAGGCAGACAGGCAGATCCCGAATATTGTGGCACGGCGACAGCTGGCGTTTGGACTGTTTCCACACATTCTCGAGTGGTGAAATGTCAGAAGAGTTGGCAGGCCACGGTAGTGTTTGGACACGACGGAGGCAGTCCTAGGTGACTCGAGCTGTGTGCGGTTGGGCCTTACCCTGCGGGAATATCTCACCTGGAATCCCGACCAGAAATGGGAGCAAATGGGGGCGTAGGATCCCATCCGAATATTACTGGGCTATCAATGTTTCACCTAACATGACGAAAGCGGTTCGACTAACGTAGGATACGGCTCACCGGAACATAATGCCCGCTGTGAGGGGGTAGTATGCTGCTTGATATCGAAACTGGGATTATGGCGTTCGCCAGGAGCCCTCCCCACCAGGGCATTATGATCGTGGGTCCCTGTAATGAAGCGGCATTTATCACTAAATGTCGTACATCGCCAGTCTGCGGTGTGCCACATTGCTTTAGCCTGGCACCACTGAAGACGGAGGCACTGTACGTGCAGAGTTAATGGCAGTACATGTAATGGGCATTGGGACCGCAGATTGCCCTCGGCAGGCATCAGAAAGTGGTTTGTGCCCACACAAGAGCCACAACACTGGCCAGAATTGTGAATCGCGTCGCATGGGGATTCTTCCGCTCCTGGTGCACGATCTGTCGACCCTCTTAACTGGTCCGTCCTGAGCGAGTCCTCAGTGTGTGGGTGACTGCACGTATCCACTGTCATCATCAACACCATCGGACGGTATAGTCCGAACCATCGACATGGTGGACTGTACGGCGATACGACGACCCTGCGCTTTTCAGCACGATTATGAGTCCTCTCGAAGTCAGTCAACTGCGTAAAGCAACATCTTTGGCTTCTTCCCGGCATTCTTCTTCACTCTGTACGTTTACTTGGTATCATATGGTGTTTATTATTCTAATGCGGCTTAGATTAGACACCTGTGTTAATAACCTCTAGTTGGTGCTAGCAGCGCCACTTCCGGATTTGCGGTCAAATGCAAACACACACCAAAATGGCATTATTTGCATACCATACCGTGCTCTCATTATTTACATTGTTTCGTGGTTTCCGCGCTTTTCTTTGTGGTGCACTATATTCATTGTCTGGCAGTGAATGTTCTCCGTTATTTGCAGTTTTTAAAATGATTTATCAATTCTTTATTTTAGTTCATTCTGATAAAACATGTCTCATTTGTGATAAAAGTAATAGTGATAATTATTATGTATATCAAAGATAAAATTCATAAATATATGATAAAATTTGCAAGCAGTTTTCGTAAGTGGGATGTTGGTAAACTCTTATGAGCAATCTTTATTTGATCTCTACGTAAGCAATGCTAAGACACACACACACACACATATATATATATATGTATGTATATATAAACGGAAGAATATTACAGAAAAGAACTCGCACAATTACACAATCCCTACAGCTATCCTAAATTTTATAGTTTATAAAACGGGCCTCATAAACGATTAACCACAACTGTTTGTGGTTCGTACTTCTTTCATATCGGTAAATACGCGGAATTTCCATTAGCATAAATTTGTATTTCATCTGAGCTAAAAAAACTTCCACGCTTGTTTCCCATATAAACAATAACTTATTTCAGCATGTATTCAATACGACTACTTTATTTACAAGTAAGCTATCGTAAGGCGGTAAAAAAAATAATTTATTACCTTGTGACGACTGCTATGCCTTCCTGCCTACATATTTCTACGTCCGTCTTTCTGGATATCCGTGTATGACTGCATATGTGATTCCTTGATTGTGAGACACTATCATATCGATTTACGCTGCACCAAATTCGAGGAAAAAATTGCCCCTTGATAGCTTAAATTAGTTTTATTTATAAACTTCCGTAACAACCAAAAGTGATAAATAACTGTTTCATAAAGTCTTTTATTTTCATACAATATATGTAATTAAATATTTTTTTTTTATGAAAGTAAAAAATGTAATATCTTATGAAAAAAAAGTATTGTAATTTGTATTATTAATATTTCTTTAATTATATTTTTTAAACCAGATTTAATGCAATAATATATTGTGTTAGTTAACAGGGTAGTAATAAAATTGAGATACAGTATTGTAAAAATATGGTATGAAATCAATTATTAAAAATATTCACACGATATGCTCTCATAACAATTGGTGGCGACATGCAGTAGTTGTAACAGTGTGTTGCCGTACATTTTTTCCCATCTGTCTTCAATTTAGACTCCTCCACGTTGTTTGCATCCTGCGAAAGTGTTCTTACATTCGTAGGCGGTGTCAGGACTTGTGAATGACAAAAGAGTTCTGTTCCCGCAGATGGCGTGTGGACTTACACACCGAAAGATGCAAGTATCACTCGGAGTTCTCCTTCCTGCCAAACATTGCTTATTTGTGGGTTACTGCCCGCTAGAACTTAGGGGGATTTTGTTGCGCACCAAGTAGTGACTTTTCTAGAACGCATGTGAGTGAGTGAAAGATTTGGGCGACTCTTAACAGCGAGGTCTTGAGAGCCGATGAGGGTGATTGAGGTGAGTGTAGAGCAGCGTCAGAATGAAAGGACGGGTGAAACGGGAGATTCCGAGAAAACCCGCTGACCAGCGGTATCGTCCGGCCGGGGATTGAACCCGGTTTCCCTCAATGACAGGCTATGAATATATAAGGCTATATATTTATTCCTCTCAGCTAACCGAACCTTTTAGGAGGAGACTGGGTAAAAAGAATCACTTGTGTAGCCGTAGGTATCCTCGAGTCGAACATAAAAGTGGGACCGAGAATAACTAGTTAAAATTTGGCGTAGAGCTGTATTTCACAGTTCAAATAATATTCACGCAAGACAGCCCATCGCGATACTAAAAGAAAAAATAGCAATAGTTCGCGAGTTAAGTGAATAGTTGGCTACGTTATACAATGGCTGAAATTCCTAATTAAATGTCTTTTTTTTTTCTGTCAGTATTTTTTTCATAGTTCTGTAATGTTTTGTTTGCATTCATAATATTAGCTCATTATCCCCTGTAGAATGTATTCACATAAAGTGGTTCAGTTTCAAAAGCGATGGAAACATCCCAAAGTTCTTATGGCTTCTGAATGAATTCCTGGGTGTTTCATATTACTACCAGTAATATTATGTCATATACTATACTCAAGTAATTGCCTATTGACGCCATTTTAGTCAGAAATAATTATGCTATTTTCCTCTACGGATGTTCAGTTCGAGGAGTAAATTAAGAAGATGTTTTAGGATGTCTGGCCGTTCTCATGCTATTAGGTGTTGTTTTTATCGTTCTGTGATACCTTCAATAAAAGAACGTTGTTACTTCAATCAGAATAGGAATATTAACTCTGACCGCTGCATACAACTCCGTAGCGAGTTAACAAAATGTCATCTTTAAACTTAACTAAATATATCCACCTTTAGTTAATTCTTTAATAATCTATAAGGTTTCGTTTGTGTATGAATTATTACCAAAGTGTTTAGAAGCAAAGAGCAGTATCAATCTATCCACTTATTCGTTAGGATTGTCCCAATACACATGTGAAAGTCTATCACCTACCTCTCTTTTATATGAACCACTTCCAATGATATCCCTTAATAAACATAATTTCAGGTGATCCACATATTTAATACTCCATAAAGATGAATCGGTATTGCGAAAATGAGCGTTTGTGTGTATCACAAGTCGTTGATATTTTTTTACATCAGCATCCGAATGCACATTAGATATATTTTTAAATAATAATACAAACAGATCTTGGTTCGCATCCGTCACATAATAAACTACTTGTATTATATTTATTGATAAAAAAATTTCATTACCGAATCCCCTAAGAACAAAATATTTCCATTTCGATAAACACCATATGACTTACCGCGAATATGTGAAAAAATGTTTCATGCTAAATATTTACGAGTCAATTTAGAAAGATTACCAATTACTTGCTTCTTTTTCGCAGGTTTCACCACCTTATTTTCCGTTGGAGTCTGACTCCGTTTACTAATCACTGCATGTAATGTATCCAACCTGGACGTAACTTGTTTAAATACGTCTTCATTTAAAACATCGCTTTCCATTCGAGCACATTTCGCTAGCAAATCTTCCCCTTAACAGCCGTTATAACATTATGTAATTCCTAAGTACAGTCAGACATTGCGTTTTAATCCTTCACGTGTACATAACGTATTTATAGGCCACATAGCCATATTCAATGTGTTGGTTTTCTAGCCGGAGCATTGCTTCGACTGCTCTGTGCCTTCTCTAATCTATCAACTTTAATTAAGACACCATCGATTTTACTTGCAATACGTGTTATCAAGTTATTAATAACAAAGATTAATTGAGTTTTCACATCCTCACATAGCGTTTGTAACTTTGTGTTAGTAACTAAAGACGTCGTTTTGAAATTAATTTCACCACTTATAAAACGTGTTAAGTCTTTCAATGTCTCTGTTAATTGTGATTTGATATTCGTGTTAAATCTTATGTTAAACTCATCCTTTTATAGATCTAAATATCTGTGTATTCTAGTCTCGATATTATGTATAGAATCTAACATGTTCACTATTATCTTCGAAATCAGAGTCGCATTCATGTAAGAATTTTCAATCCCTTCAGATAACTTCGCTATTGTGACTTGTATATCCGCGGTTTGTGTTTTGAATATATCTAACTGCATGGCCTTTAAACTTTCAACAAATAGTTTATTTACTGCATTGCTATCTTTCACTGGCTCGCTGACCGACATTAAGTAATATATGACAGTTCAAATCACCGTTTCCATCGCGAGTTCCGGTTAAACAGATACTATAATGGGAGCGTCTTATGCTGCTACGTCCAAAATTTGAAATACTCATTCTTCGTCAGGAATGATGAAATTGTCAAAACCACAACTATAACGCTCTTTATATATCGGAGGTGTAGGTATAATGACCATGAAACCATATTTGTCTCTCCAACAATATAAACATATTTCTTTAAACTTGTTAAACTACATGCCACCTATTATGTGTTCGTTGTATGGTTAGATTTAAAGAATCCAAATTGAAAACTACTAACATGTTTGCATTATCGCGTAAATTGTGTTTGGGAATTCTAGCATAACTTTGCAAACAGATAAAAACGGACTAGGTTACAATGTCTGCCGAAACTGAAATACTTTGGTTTTTCCTTTTGCGGTTCGTCAAAAATAAACACTGAATTTGGTAATGCTTCACTCGGGGAAATGATTTCATCTTTGTTGGTGAACGGGAAATATTGCATTCCTTCGATTGAAGACAGAATAGTCGGTAAAGACTTATATTTTTCCTGTTGCTACGTTTTCGAAAAAAAATTTACATTTTCAAACTTTATTCATAAGGATGTTCTAACAGCGACATTATCAAACACGTTTTACCACAAGAGGAAGGTCCAGATTTTATACACAGTATATTTGATGGTAAAAGCGTA
The DNA here is from genome assembly GCA_002778355.1 of Clitarchus hookeri. NCBI lineage: Eukaryota > Metazoa > Arthropoda > Insecta > Phasmatodea > Phasmatidae > Clitarchus > Clitarchus hookeri. The sequence continues at coordinate 96,871 of NQII01003504.1, read as the reverse complement.
CCATGTTTCTGTGTTTCTTCAGATACGTGTTCGTTTCGTTTTTAGTTACAGTTACTGGAAGATGTTCCCTATGAGGTATAAACCTTCATACTAACAAACTGCGGCATACTAACTGTATAAATATATACTGTATGACCACATATATAGGATCGTACACGGTCTTAAATAGCGTCTCGTGCTACACGTTTCATAAACGGCAGTGGAGTCTTAAACACGCGTATTAATAATCTACCGTTTAAACTTCATTTACCTAAATATAATTACTGCGAACCCGGTACAAGTCTCGAGAAACGTTTGGCCCATAACGACCAGGGAATAAACGCATAAGACGTAGTGTGAAAGCAACATAATTACGTGCAAACAAACTAAATAAATAATGTCATATTGCAGATGAACCTTTAGCTGAGAAATCAGAAAATGTTATAAACAATTATAATACCACAACTGGAGAAAGAATTGGGGGCTTGCGTAGTTGGAAAAGTTATGACAGGTAAAATTAAAAGGGGAGTGGGATACGGTACTACTAAGAGAGCAGGTCCTGGTAAACAACTAAGAGGGAAGAAAAAAGGTGGATTCCTGCCAGGATTACTATACTACCTGCGATAACCGCACTCGGCTCGCTTTTGGGCGGGCCCTCAGCAATCAGCCGGCCAGTCACACAAAGAAATAACAACATGGGTGGACAAGGAATGTTTCTTCGTCCTTACAAAGTGGGTCAAGGATCTTTGAAAAAAAAACACCTAAGATGAGGGAAAAGACTTATGTCCTCCATTAGAAATATGTAACTATTTACAGGATAAACAAATCATGTACAATTATGAAACAGAACAATTACCGGAGACAAATAACTGTGGACATTTATGTTTACGTTTCCTATGCATAAATAAGATACGCACGCCTTAAAACCATCAGTACATAGTTAAATGTCAATTACATTTATCTTAAACGGAAACTCATCCCAACTGCGTTCTGTTTACTCCCAGCCTTGAAGTTAGATGGTTAATGGCAAATGAGTCCAATTTGAATTCGTAACAAACAACAGTCTACCAAATATAGATATACATTAACAAATATTCACACTGAAAATTGGTAATGAAAAACATCGGATTGTTATTCCTGTAAGATCATACGAACTTGAAGATTTGGAAACATTCATAAAGGGACCGCTTCCTGAAAATGTTAAGTTTCTGTTGCGTGATAATCCGAATAATTTAACAAGTAGAATGCTTAGCAATGTCGATATTGATTTCACGCAAAACGATTCAATCGCATCTATGTAAGGATTTGAATAGAAGGCGTATCCAACCAATCAACTACACGAATCGTCAAAGCAAGTCAATATTTTGTCAGTTAACTTGCGTCGTGTGAACGTAAATATTGTCGGAGGTTCGTTTTTAAACGGTAAATCTGCGAACACAATACACGAATTTACTTATTAAGTTGAACCAGGATATAAAATATTTGAAAAACCAAATACTGTTATTTATCTTCCAGTAATAGTAAATTGCATTGATAAAATAGTTATTACTATAGTCGATCAAAACAGTAAGCTTATTAAATTTAGAAACGAAGATGTTACTGTACGTCTGTGTAACGCAACTAAAATGGGGATTGTTTACCGTACTCAATAAGCCCGTTTGCAATTGCATACTTTATCTGATAGATTCGCATACTTACTGAACGGTGTGAAAATTGACCAGACCTAAAATGTTGGAATTACATATACAATAAAGAATTTCCTCTCATTAACAACAAACAACATTAAAATATGCACATGACTGGGTGTAAACACACTGATAATTGTAAACTACCCATGAACCCTGGTGGGAAATACAAAGTTGGCATACCACTGAGCAAGTTATTGGGATACGCCGAAGACTACAAACATGTCATCGCTAATGCTAAACAAGAATTAGTTATTCTATTAGACAATACGCACTTGAATGCTATACGTGACACGAGTAATGAAGGAGGTGCTATATTCGAAGTAATTAGTGTAGAATGGTTGAAGCCGCATATTGAAATTAACACCCGTGAACGCGTCAAAATTCCTAAATATATTGAAAAAGGGGAAACATAGACCTGGTATTCAGGTCCTGGATTCTGGAAAACCTAGACTTTGTATTCAGGTCCTGGATTCTGGAAAACCTAGACTTTGTATTCAGGTCCTGGATTCTGGAAAACCTAGACTTTGTATTCAGGTCCTGGATTCTGGAAAACCTAGACTTTGTATTCAGGTCCTGGATTCTGGAAAACCTAGACTTTGTATTCAGGTCCTGGATTCTGGAAAACCTAGACTTTGTATTCAGGTCCTGGATTCTGGAAAACCTAGACTTTGTATTCAGGTCCTGGATTCTGGAAAACCTAGACTTTGTATTCAGGTCCTGGATTCTGGAAAACCTAGACTTTGTATTCAGGTCCTGGATTCTGGAAAACCTAGACTTTGTATTCAGGTCCTGGATTCTGGAAAACCTAGACTTTGTATTCAGGTCCTGGATTCTGGAAAACCTAGACTTTGTATTCAGGTCCTGGATTCTGGAAAACCTAGACTTTGTATTCAGGTCCTGGATTATGGAGACGTTTCCGTTACTAACACCATCCGAGAAAGTTGTATAATCAAATTTCTCTAATGAAAAACCGAGATACGTCATTATATGATTCCAAAACAACTGTCAAAATAACTCAAGAGCGGATAAGTCATAATTCCATAATTTCAACGTTAAAAACATTAAACTATTTACTGAAGTCAAGCTTACCGATACACAGACTTTAACGCTCATTTTGCGAATGGCGAGTATCTTATTTGCCACAATATGTACAGACAGTTCCAATAGGTGAATTATTCAAAAGAGAGTGCACCGATATTAGCACCTGAAACATTTAAAAGTAAATCTCCTTTGTTTGTGTTTGATGTTAGTAAATAAAACGACTCTATAAATAACAATGTAATTGATTCGGGTATGGAAATTAACTGCAAACGTGGATAATCCCCAAAATACCCAAGCTTACGCGTTAATCATTCGCGTGGCATATCTTAAAAAGTTAGGGATAAGTTAGTCAAATTATTAGCGTAAATGTGTTTCAGTGTTCGACGTAGTGTGATCGAGTAAACATGTTCTGATATATTCAAGGTTTCCAAGCATCAAATAAGTTTATTATTAAGGAAATAGCTACCACAGACATACACAACAATACCACTGTGTTCACATTAAACAACCTTTGGAGTGTAAACGTTTAAGTCAGAAGTATAAGTGCACCAAACTTGGGTTTTAATCAATCACCATGTGTTAGTGTGGGAGCAAAAAATTCGTTATTAAAAATGTAAAAACCTTATTAAAAATAAATTGTGAAATTGTTAAAAATAAAATAAAATTGGTGCGTGTACTTATGTACGCGCGTTAGAAGTTATACTTCTTTGGCGTGAATAAAATAAAATTTTATTACTTATGCAAATAATTTATGTAAGTAGGATAAACTATAAAATGACCGAAGAAAGACATTAAATACAATTAATGAAGGTTTGATTAATGAACAAAATTAAATTACCCTCAACACGACAAAATAAGTGAAACGTAATAAAATAATACTTACAAAAAATTAACCTCAAATAATTTAAAAGACTTTCAAAATTTTACTATACAATTTTCGTCCCTATCAAATTTATCACGGCAAAATGTAAGTTAAATTAATTAATTATATATATATATTCTCAATAAATTACTTATATAAATAAAATGTTTTTCAATTTGCTTATTACACGAACTGATTTTCTGTCTGTTTTAAATATTACCACGTGCTATGTTGTGTACCTTGCGTTTGTATACAGCTAAAATATACGCGAATGCGCGTTGGGTCATATCCCTACCACGTTTATTGTCGTGCGCGCGCAACTATACGCGCATGCGCGTTGGGTCATACCTCTACCACGTTCACTGTCGAATTTCGTTTCACTGTGCGCGCAAAACTTCCGTTGCACACTAAACTTTTACCCTCAACGCCCCAAAAGAAGTATAACTTTAAAAAACTATTTTTTTTTAAGATTCCTTACGCCGGCGAGACGAAAGACGTTTAAAATTTATTTTGATAGCGCATTATACTTAAATTCCAAAATTTTTTCATACATGAAGCTTACTTAACACCGATCACATTTACATTTTTTACTTTTTGCTCTTGTAAACACCCTTGGAAGGTATTTATAACAGTAATGGTATTAACTAGGTAAATACTTTAATTAATGCATGAGATTTGTATATATCACAATTTGAGTAAAACACTGACTTTAACTCGCAAATAAATACTATTTCTTAATTTCACCCCCAGCATAAACATAACCTCTTATGAACACTAGCGCACCTTGCAACAGCTAAATAACCCCCATAATAAATCATAATTTGTTCTTCCTAACCCAAGTAGAATAAACCTTTTCTCGGTTAAGCTTTGTTTGCATAAGGCAGAGAAATATCCACGAATTATAAATTTTAGAGGGCTTCTTTAAAAAAGTTTTAACATCATCACGAATGCACATTGTTCTTTTGGAGGTAAATAAAAGTGGTGATGGGAAGGTGGGAAGTGGGGAGACATTATCGTATTTTACTATGTCCACACAGCGGCCCCCACACAGGTCTCGTGGCAGCGAAACTTTCGCTGCGTTGACGTTGTCTCGCGTGGAAGCCCCCTCCCGCCCACGGATCACATCCAGCATCGTGCGACCATCCACCCGGCCGCCAAGGTTAGACATCCACAAGCTGAGAGGACGGCGTGCAAAGTCGCGACGGGCGCCAGACTGTGGTGTACCGCTGCCTCCCTGCTCGCGTTGTTCCACGGGAATTAAAAACAGTACGTACCTACTCTCTGTAACAGAGTAGAATACAGTGGATGGATGCACAAATCGCGGATGGAACTCATTAATCTCATGTTGCCGATTGCACAATGATTAAAGATTGTGGATCGCGGGCGCAACGGCTTTTTATACACGTGAGGCTCCTCCCATTACCCTGGACAATATTTTGTGTCGAATGCGATCAGTGGGCTTTCAGCCTCCATGGGGAGCAGATCTTCTTCTGTCTTACACGTAAATTTTGCAATGCCTCCTCACCCCCTCCCCCATCATTTTTGGACCCGGCGCACCCCGTCCGACACTCATCACTCATAACCCTGCTTCTTCTCCTCCTCCTCACTCAACGCCTTGGCGACATGCGGCCCCATTATTCTCAAAGTGGGGATTCCTCATCCTCCCTCCCACCACCCCAGCTTTCCTTCCATCCCACCACCACGAACTGCCCCTTGTCCTCTGCTCTTGACTGGACCCTGCTGATGTGGAGCTGTGTGGTGCAATGCAGTGTCATTTCAGACTGGCGTTGGAGTGGTGCGCTCGTTGCACTTCCTTGGCGCGCTCGCTGCCAGGGCGCTGCGCACACAGCGCGTCAAGGCAAAAAGTCTTCGCTGTGTAATACTGTCACAAAAAAATAACACTGGTGAAATCAGTTGCTTGTAGGAATACAGCTGATTATGAATCACTGGATTTTTCTGGTGGAAATAGCACTGTGTACATAAACACTTGGACAGTTTTTTTTTTTCTGGAAAGAAAATATTATTTTCTGCGGCGGCCTGCTTTCTCGCTATTTATTTTTACGCAAAAGGAAAAAAAAATATAAATCATCCAAAATATCTGGCCAATATATATATATATTTTTTATAAAATATGTATTTTTAAATATATTTTATATTTAAATATTGGTTATTGGTTATTGGCAATGGGGGAGTGTGGTGAATGGTGTGGGGAGTTACAAGGATGGCATCCGACATTGCTGTCCCATGCCGCCTCGACAACAGAGGTGGCTAGTGGCTCCTAGCTCCTATGCATGATACATGAGCCAGAAGGTACTTTATGCTACTACTCGCCAATGCTTAGAACATTGCACCGAATCTGGGATAAAGTATAAAATAATTATGGATTTATGATTGAGTCTGATAGTATGGTTTCAGGGCGGAGATTCAAGAATATAGTTTGCGGTATAGAAAGTTTGTACTTCTACACATAATTCAGTATGGTTTAATCCAGCTAAACGTTTTCTGCTATTATGGTGGCACCAAAAACCCTCAATAAAACATAAAATATATGGGTGTCGTTTCCTGGGTGTAAAATTTACAAAAGTGGAATAATGCTACGGTAGTGTTAACTACACGTATCGATAAGAAAATGGTTGCATGAAATAAATTAATACATTCAAGCATATTTTTGAATAGTAGTACTGAACGGATTCAAGTTACCACCACAGAAACGAAACATCAAGAATTTAAGAACACGTAGTAAATACCAAAATTTCAACTTACAGAAATGTCAGATTCTTTTTTTAATTCTGCTTGTGAATGCACAGGTTTATTATATCATTAATTTTAATATTTGAACAATCATACGCCGAGTTTAAGAAACGCAAGCACCTTATAATAATATACAGTCTGAGTTATTTGGAATCCATCTGATTAACTGCACTGAAGTACTTATTACATCGCTGAATAAAATTGACAGCTAAGTAGCCCATTTTTTCAGCAAAGAGGTATCGTTGTGTCTTCGAATAACACATAATTTTTGTAGGGACTATGCACAAGCTTCATGGGAGGAAATTTTGTGGAAACATTTATTTCCTAGTCTTAACGATATTAATATTTTTGTTGTGAAAGTATTTGAGCCGATCTTATTGAACTTACATAAAAGTAATCAGCATTTTAGAAATAAAAAGAGTATTTAAGAAACCCTTGAACAGTTGATGGAATGACATTTATTTTCTCAGGTACAGAATGACTAAAGCATATACGAATGTTTTATTTCCAAAATAAAATTTGAAATAATTTATATTTCAGTTTTCTTCTTCCTTATAACGAATCATGCCACAAGTCAAATATTCCAAACTCTAAGCCTTATCTTGCTGTATCAAAAAAATTTTGTTCGTTTACTTGACTAAACGCAGTGAACGCGTCCTTGAAAGATATTTGTTTTGTTTTAAATGTATAATTTCAGTGACCTCTAGCTCAGCGTACAAACTTAATTGATAAAAATATAATTAAATCGACTACAATACATTGGTGGTCAGTGTCTCCTTCATCATATGAAATAGGATTTGTTTAAATATTTAAGCTACAAAAAACCATTGAAAAAATTTACTTTTTTCAATTAAAATCGTAATATCGTTACCAAAAAGCACTAAAATATTTAATTATTTCTGACAGCACGTTTTAAATCCAATCAATACTTCCAGCATATATAACCGAAACGATAAACTACCTTTACATATACAAACGTTGTGCATGCGCTAAAGTTTAATGGGAATCACAATTAAATTGTGTGACAATTATTATTCTGTCACGCATCACTGAAAACGTGCAATCGTTTCAGTCTACGCATTATGAATCATTAGCGATACAGAAAAAAATTGGTCATTCCATAAAAATGTATTATTGTGAGATTCGGCGTAGAGAAATATATAAATTGTAAATTTTGCGAGCCGCGCAATGTAGCTTGTTATTGAAAGAGAACGAAGAAAATCCTTAAAACAAGTAGCTGCGGTATACTTGTTGCTTCATCCCTAAGAGATTTTTCATCGTCCCCTCATCCTTTCTGTTTATCTTCCGGCTTTCGTAATTCTCGAGTTTTCGTTTCCAGCAAAATACAATATAATATTTTCACAAATAAAAACAAATAATTGTAGGATAGGATTGAATGTATTTTTTTTTTTTAAGTAGCCATTGAAATTCAAAATTTTGAAACGATTATTCCTTAATACCCATTTTAATATTGATAGTTTCAAATCAAATGTACCCATATTTTCAAGAACAAATAAAAAAATATAAAACCAAGTTTTACTAAACAAGGTATGATAAACTAATTTCGAGACTGGAGCTAGTAGAAAAAGAGTACAATACTTACATATGTGACGTTTAATCACTTTTACAGAAGTTTCCTTCTGGAACAGCATACTTAATCCAGCATCGTTCTTATTGCTGGAAGAATACCTTGAACTCCTTTTCTGGGATAATGAGCAGCTATCTCATCGAATTCTGTTCGATATACTCGACGTCTCGAAACCATCTTCCTTTTAAATAGAACCCGATGTTTTGGGAAGATGAAAAATCCACAAGGGGTGAAATATAGGGTATACGATGGCTGCCGGGAACAGGAGAATTTTGTACTTGGCCAAAAACTGCTGCAACAGTTGCTCTAAATTGTCAGGTACATCGCCCTAGTAAAGTTAACACACTCTGGATGCATGCAATTCTGGTCTTTCACGAAGAATAGCAACCCTCGAACGCCTCATCGTTTCACGGTGGAAGCCCTTGTTTATCGTTACTGCCATGGTGAACGCGACGACTACAAATTGCACACATTTGTTCAAAGCACTACTGTAGACAAACGATTGGAGCTAGGACGTTGTAATCCCAGCAGCAAATTTTGGCTGGACAAACGTAGGCCCAATCTTTGCTCCAAGTTTGGGCTAACGTTAGAAAAAACAACGTTGTCTGAACTTCAAAATGACACTCGGACCTACGGAGGGATCACGATGGTGTAGTGGCTAGAACATTCACCTCTCACCTAGGCGAGCCGGGTTCGATTTACAGTGGGATCGCTCCCGGATTTTGGCACGTGGGAATCGTGCCGGACGATGCCGCTGGTCGGCAGGTTTACTCGGAGATCTCCCGTTTGCCCCACCCCTTCTTTCCGGCGATACTCCATACTCACCTCTGTTCACCCTTAGCAGCTCTAAAGACCTCGCAGTTAAGAGCCGCCAAAATCACTTCACTCACTCGGGTCTACGTATGCACAACGTCGATTTATTAATTGAAAAATCAACCAAAGTTCAGCCATTTACCAATTAACAGCTTGCTGACATTTTACGACACTGGTAGTATGTTAGCAAGGCCTGTTGTAAATACACAATGCCAACTAGTAAACAAAGTAATGCATATATTTCTGTGATATTTTGAATAAATTTTAACGAATATTTTAAAATTATAAATCTGCTACACTTAGCAGGGGCTGTTTCTGTGCTTTTACATTACGATCTTTATTCTGAAAACTTACTCCATAAAGAATATGCGTTAACCCACGTCGTTTGCGTTAAAAATACTGTGTACTGTCCACTACACCACTATTAACTCTGCATAAGCAGATAAGGAATACAAAATATTTTTTGCTATTTCAGTTTGCTATACAGAGATATATTCCTAGCCGTATCAATACGTCGCATTTACCACATTTAAACTCTATTCAACTATCGCATCATTCTAAATAACAAAGTAGTTAAGGTCATACCTCTAATTCTTCACAGTATGACGCATATTTTTAAAGCCTTTTTTCTATTCTTGTAATGTACTGAATTAAAAGCAATGTCGTAAGATATTATTTTTCTTTTTATATGAATGAAACTGTAATAAGAACTGATGCGTATTAAATATGCTAGTTTTTATTCAACATAAAATTCCACGAACCATAGGCCTACATAATTTCACGAGGACCATACTTTAACTGTCAGAATACATTACCGTCCACTTTTAAGTATAATATGTTTACTATAAAAGTAAAATATGTCATTTTAGCAACCACCATAAATATTTATCAAGGAATGTATCTCAGCTTACGTGCACAGGCAAGAGTACTGCAAGCGTCAAACAGGCTCGTGAACGAAAGGTAAACGAAACAGTGTATCAGACGAACTGTGCCTCATTGTGTATTGCGTTCTCATTGTGATTGGAGGGCAATATTGTGGTAAAGTTTGCACTGTACAGTAAGAACATGGCTCAAAGATGTCAGCCGGGACCCTTTTTTAAAGGGACGGACCATGGGACGCCTAGAAGCAGGTCAGACACGTGTCTAAGTCTCAGCAGCCACGAGTATGCAAAAACTTGTGATTTCCAGGCTTTGACAAAAGTTCCGATACACAAGCGATGTTCATCGTAGGCCAGTAAAAGGTCGTCCATGAGTAGCCACTACGCAACAATACCGATATCTGGCCTCAACTGCACGACGTAACCGGACAATGCCTGCAAGACAACATCCTCAAAGCTTGCAGCTGCGGCTGGTGTTAGGGTTTCTCGGAAAACTTTCTACCGGAGACTCAGGACAACTGGTCTGTATCGCAGACGTCCAGTAGTGTGTATACTGCTTCAATCAATGTGTAGAGGAGTTCGTTTACAGTGGAGTCTGCAGCGTCAGAATTTAAACCTCAGTGTATGGAGAAATATGCTCTTCACAGATGAGTCCAGATTCAGTTTGTAAAACGATTCTCGTCGTACATTCATCTGTAGAGAATCTGTAACACGATTAAACCTAGGAACCTCATGGAAAGGGATCGGATTGGTGGCTCTGGAATGGGCAGGCATCATGTTTGAGGAACGTACACGAGCTGAACCTATTCAGTTGAAGTACCATTACTACCCAGAAGCTACAGAGACAAGGTTGTCCAACAGTACGCACGACTTCTCAGAGGTGCAGTTGACAAAGACTTCATTTTTATGAACGAAAATCAACATGCGCATCGAGCCAACCTGGTGGATGAGTTTCTTGAAGGTGAAGATATCCGCGGATGGTCTGGCCGCAATGTCTCCAGGCATGAACCCTATAGTCCATGCCTGCGATGAATTAAGGTGATGAGTTGCAGCCCTCCAACTTCCACAAAGGGAATTTCCAGAACTCCGCAGTGCTCTTCGTGAGGAATGGAACCAAATGCCAATACAAATCTTGAATCTACTCGTAGAGAGCATGTCACGTCGTTGCGCGGTGTGTGTGGCTGTTAGGGTTAACCGCAAACCTTATTGCTCTTTTACTGTTCAGAAAGTGGTGTTCAGTGTTTGGTACTTTTTGCATATTTGTATTTGCAGTTACAAATTTCCATAATTTAAGGTTTTTCTCTTCTTATTATATCTGTGGATATTTTTGTTCATATTTTGCACTGTTTTGTATACTGTGTTTGTGTAACTGTGATAGGCCCTACTTAGAAAAAAAAAATGTCTTAATATGGTTAACTTTTGGACATTAGCATACAATACTTAATTTCACAATTAATTCCTTCCAAAATTCATATATTAATTGGTTGTTAGCTACCTCAAATCGTACAAAATGTAATTGAACATTTCTATTTTATGAAGTATATATACTTTAATTGTACATTTTAATGTTGAGTTCAAGAATTCTTTTACATAAACTCATTCAAAATTATTTTTAACCTTGTCCATCCTATAAAAGTAACTTTGAATTTTGCCTGCAAATAATGCCGGATAAACGCCGAATTTCCGATTTTATTCCATAAATTTGGCAAAACATTAGGATTTCAATAGAAATTATTATCACCCTCACCAATTAATTGCTAACAGGTGGTGGTATTGACCAAATATACGAATACCTACAAGTTACAACAGTATATTTTCCAACTAATTACCAACACACAACAAACTATAGAATCTTAATTTTAAAGGATCGCTTGTATAAAAAAACGATAGACATGCCAGCAAATAAAAAATATTATATACACTTTTATTTATTATATATATATTCATATTATTTTATGCTGAAATAATATGTTTAACGCAATATTGACCCAACATAACGAGAAGTAACCATCACCGACTGTTAGATAACACAACATTGCTTCAACACATATACAACAAAACATTAATTTAAAGGTAAATTACCTTTCAAAAAAACCTTACTGCTGCAAAAATTAATTTTTTTGCAATGAAGCAATGTTTATAGCAGTGTGGTTATGATGACTTTAGCGTTGGCCCGATGAGAGTATAGTTATCAAATACTAACAGTAGGTTTTCCAACATGTAACCAAAACGTGGTCACCAAAATAAATTTTAAATAAGACATGGATTTTGTATTTAAAATAACCGTACTTTTTAAGAAGACGCGTTAAAATAATATTTTTTTTCAATATAAATATCGTGATATATAAAGTATCTCAGCTCTCTAATAACAATCGTAGTTAATAAAATACCAGAAATGTGGATTGTTGACAGACATTTTGTTCCTTTAGCTGACGTAAAACGTTGGTTGCAAAACGTTGGCCAAACAAAAAACGGTAGGTTAACCAACTTTATTTCAACCATCAACCATTTAATTTAATGTTAAATAATATGTGCCTACTATATACTCTGAAATTTTCTGACTTAGTAGTATTATCGTCTGACGAGCGCTAGGCAACCTCATAACAATTTTGTAGTAGCACATTTTCGTTTGTGTTCTAGCTCTAGCGCAACATATAGCCAACCTTCCCAACCAAATGCCAACCGTTGGACAAAATCAATTTGATTATTGCACACGCGCGTCAGGGTCCAAGTTCAACCTGAGCCAAGTGGCTTCGCTCTACGTGTTTTCACTCCGAGCGATATATTTCGAATTTCGAATCGTAAAAATTAAGCCGACTTCCAGCGAATACCAAAAGCGAGTGTCTGTTCGTACAGATGACGCAATGACATGAGTTTCATTCATTTTAGTAAGGGCCTCGGTGTAGCAGTGGTTAGAACAATCCTCTTTCACAGAGGTGAATTGGGTTCTATTCCTGGTAGTTCCCTCCGGATTCCCTCCCCGCATGTGGAAAAAGTGGATTTTCTCGTCGCTGTGATCTCGCTTAAAAACGAATAAGAATTCAAATGATTTAGTACGTACCATACGACAGAGTATAATAATTATTATGTTAGTCAATACACCTTATTCCTTTATGCGCTTGTCAACTGCGAAAAACGTCCCATGACGGGCGGTAGAGCTGTTTGTGTATTTCTGCTGGTACAAGTTATGCTCTCAGACCACTGCGACTGACGTATGTTGCGGCAGGCTGCCTGCCGCAACATACGTCAGTCGCATGTTGGCCAGTTCCTCCCGCGTGAACCTCGACATGCTGTCTACACTGCAGTCACACACACATGTATGCCCAGCACACAACACCTGTCTCGTTTCATTTGTGCTTTCTGGAATAGTCGGCCCTATGTAGGTTTCCTACGACGTGTTGAACAATGCGTGTCTTAGTATTGTCTACGCGTCAGGCAATGTATCGTCGCCGGTGAATACTTTGTATGAGTTTTAAAAGGAGATGGTGGGTTCTAGGCGTTTGCAGCAAAATGACCTTATTTGTTATGTAGGACATCATAATAAATAATAACGGCAACTAAATTCCATAATACTTGAAGACAAAAAATGGTATGCACCTAGAGGGTGGCTATCCATATTGAAGATAAATGTCGTTACACAGGTTTTTTTATAAATTTAAAATCTCGATAACGCTAAACATTATCCAGAGAATCATAGTTTGATAACAAACTGTTTCCGACACTTTGTAAAAATATAATTTCTAAACTCGGTTTTGAAGTGCGTATTTCCCCTTAGAAATTTAGTTATGGTGTAAGTTAATTTGCAATATGTCTACCTCATTTTCCACGAGGATAATAACTTCCTGAAATATTTCGGTTTCGTTTCCGAACAGTCTATATATAAGGTATTCACGGTACGTTAAGCACTTTTGAAATCAACCTATAGGAAAAATGCCATGGATGCATGTTTTTTAATAGGCACATTGACAGGCATTCACCAGTTCCATGTCTTGACGTTGAATTAAAATTGTTAAGTAAATATTTGTGATTACTCAAATTATTTTTTTTTGTTAACTGTTTCTTTAATGCACTCAAGGATAAGAATAAAATAATTTGTAATATAAATAATTTTCTAATAACATTTTAATGATATATATCGGAAGAATAAATAAATTTATTAGGCTGATGATAATTGTAATCTTAGGTATTGCGGGAGAAAACACAACGTTTGTAACAGTAGATAGCAGGGCTTTCAAAAATGCTTAATTTACCGTGAACAACCTGAGGTAGGACGACACAATGTGAGCGAGTGAACGATACACATACGTGGCGGCCGTAAATTGTCTGCACCTGTCGTCGCCGGCTCACGGTAGCAGATTCGCGAGCGAGGCAATCGATCTAGCGACATCCTCCCGCGGTCTGCATTTCTCCTTGGTTTCTCCGCACGTCGTCCGGAGGGGCGAAAGGGGCCGAGAGCTGTGGCGCGAAAATTCCAACCTCCTGGTTGGTGGGGCAGNCGGCGCCCTCGCGGAATTAATTACCGCGGCGGAGAGGTCAAAACGCGTGGGCGAAGCGGAAGGGTCGGGAACGTAGGAGGGTTTGCTGGCACATGCCAGTCGCAGGCCCGCGCGAGTACGAGGGGGTGCGCCTGACATCCCCCGCACTCTTACTATGGGAAAGTGATGCGCTGCGCTCCGGTGGATGGGATACTTTATCGGCTTGTCAACTGCCGGGTTTGTTTGATACCCCCCTTTTTTTCCCCATTTTATCCCTTTCCCTTCGGGTTTTGACAGCGACAGCGCTGGTCGGTGTCTGTCAAACAGTTCTTGGTGTTGTGACGTATGTTCGACGGTTTAAATGCCGAGAGCGGCACGTAGCCCTAGAAATCCGTCATTTTGTTGTATAACCATTGTCGACTAGCATATGGCTACGACGAGTGTTTATGAACCCGGAGGGGATGATTAAAAAAACCTAGTAATTGTTCCCAACTTCGCGAGTGTATACTTAGCCGATGGCGCGACAGCTGCTGTCTGTACCCGCGACAGGGTCGCTGTAGTGCTCTCCATTGACACGCGCTGCAGTGAGTGTCGAGAAGCGTCTACGGACGATCACCCAGACAGCACAATCAGCTTGATTCAAGCTTGGAACAAGCTTGTTACTACAATCCTACCAGCTTGCTGTACAAGCCAGCAAGCTTCAATCAAGCTAACTAGACTCTAAAAATGAGCCACTCGATTCAGTAGAATTCTATTCGACAATTTATTTACTGGTAATAACTGATTGAATAGTGATTTATACCGATTCCTAGCGAATCGCAGTGGCTGAGCAGTAAAACTGCGGTGCATTCTACTGATTCGCCAGTAGGTAACCGATCATTAACTCAACATGCAGTAAAATATTTCTACTCATTAAAAACGTTGACTGAGATTTAGAGTGTAGTCTCTACATGTCAATCTTGCGGCAAGCTTCATTAGTTACACTTGCTGCAAGTTTGCCTCGGCATGCTGCAAGCATAATACAAGCGATCTGCAGCCTTGCCATTATCGAGTATGTGCAAGTGGTGAGAAATAAAGGCTCGAATCAAGCTTGAATCACGCATGGCATGATTAACTTGCTCGGCAAGGCAAATCCAAGACAAAGGAAAAACTTAGATGCTATCTGGGTTGTAGCTATGGCTACTGTAAAGAAACTGCGTTTAAACTACCCACTTATTCGCCTACTATACTAAATAATTTTTTATTGAAAAAGCACGCCTTAAACTAGTATTGTAGGTTGGTTTCGATTACATTAATACTTACTATAATAACACGTATTCACCGACTGTCATAGGTTAGTCTGGGATTACTTGTAAGGTTAGAATACAACCTTGAAACGAAAAATTTAAGTTGCCAAACTAAAAGCATTGAGATTCTCAACCTGAGTAGAGTAAACCTTAGCCGTGCCCACGGCCTCAGCAGTCTACAGACACTTGTGTCATTACCCGGATGTGGCGATTCATTCCTTTAGCTAGCAACAGTTGGCAGAGAGCTCACAGCGCTTTCCAATAAATCTGCCATGTGTAAAATTAACATGGCCATACACCTGACCCTGATCACTTAAGTAATGCGTCTTCCAAGTGAAATTATTATAAAGTACACACTATATCATATTTGCTCATTCTTACACTTATATGTATAATAAAGCGTAATATATAAATTCAGAACTTATAAATGGTTATTTTTATCGCTTTTAATTTAAAGTTGTGACCTGGAATTAGTTTCCCTCCGTCGGTACCAAATCTCCTGGGCGCATGAAAATCAGTGTGCACGTAAAAAAAAAAAATGCAGGAAGGGACAGTGACATTTTTCAAAAGTTGATATGAAAAGTTCTCAATTAGCAATGAACATCCTTTAGAAAAAACTATAGCCTACCAGCAAACGCTTCGTTTATAAATGACCCAGCATTTTTTACTTTTACTTCTTTAATTTTTCATTGTATCACAGTCAAAAAACTTCTTTCTTTTGATTCTCGGAGGCCAATTTCGTTGTTCGGTCTTATTATTTCAAACATATTTGAAGATGATCGCGGTGGTAAACGCTTCGTTTACGAACAGTGAAACGTGTATTGTTGTGTTAATAAATAGCTATATTTCTCTAATAACTACTTTAATGTTTTATTGATTTTGGTATATTTTTATGATAACATTTGTTCCTGTGGCTTTGCATGGTGCGTCTGCGAATGAGCACTCGCTTCATTTTTTGAGAAGCGTATAAATAATATTGCCAGTTGCAGTCACCTGCACTGAAAGAAAAATATAGTTGTAGGAACCATAATTCTGTAGCCGTTACACTCCAAAACTTTAAAAATAAGAACAACAGTCTGTTTGGTTGTGGCTACCCTACGAATATTGATAAAGGTATATGGTAACGCCAACATAACGTATTGTAAAATGGCAGTGGGTTACATATATGTGACGTCATTACTTTCTATAGAATAGAATGTTGCGATTACAAACGAGTAGGTTTCAGACTACAACCAGTATGATATTCTCTCCAATGCTCCTCTGATGCCTCTACAGAGCTGATTGTGCACCCAGCAGTAACTTATGGTAATCCTGACTAACTGTTATGTTGCCTTTACTAAGCAGAACAGTCCCCCCCCCTTCCCTGGTAAATGTAAAATTATGGCCATTTTAACTATTGCCTATCTGTTGCCTTTCCTGAGCGGCATGCTAGCCCTAACCATCTTGTGTTGCCTATGGTAATTCCCTCGTCGACTCATAGGATACGCTGCTATCTGTACTTATTTTCCAGAACTTGAAAAATTCCTTGTGGGAGCAGGTAGCCTAGAACTGCTGGACCTTGTGTTTATAGACGGACGCCTTAGAGAGCTTTTTTTTTTGTTGACTTCACTCACATATACATTTGCGGTTAGACATAGCCTGAGTGACGTTTTTACGTTTGACAGTGTGTGTGTGTGTGTGTGTGTGTAGTTGGCCGTGTGACGAGCTCAGGTAGACCGACTTGATGACAAATCCTCAGTACACATGTGCGTGACATGCGAACTGAGAATCTGCCGCGGAGGAACCGGGGCGTGAACTCCCGACCCTCCGACTATAAGTCGGCCACGCTGCTTCTGAGCTACGAAGTCAGAGGATCCGTTCTGCTGTTATAGCAGTTATGAGATTCAAGTTATTAAATGTGCATATATTTGTTAATTTTTTCAAAGCATGTCATATAACGTGTCTGCAGGCGAATCTCGACGTGATGAATTCGCATATGAGTTAGCTTATTTAATTTAAAAAAATAATATTTCCGTTATGTTTTATACATTTATATTATACAACATCGGGTGTTATCAGATGTTAATATGTTTTTACGTGTAACGTTTGTGTAGGCAGGTTTTTCTTTCACATCAGATAATTTGTAGTACCAATACAGATATGGCGTTAGTTATTACATTTTTATATCCTGATTGTGTAAGTTATATACGTCTTTTAAACACAAATAGGACATTTCAGCACTCTTGTTGCTATTATTACATGGCAGTGTCGGTCAACACTTTAAAGGGTGCACAGTACCATTACAGATTGTCAACAGCCTCCACTAAATAAATATTATTTCACAATAGTATCATTTTCCTATTTATCTTCTGTATTGTCATTTCTACTAGTTCATTAAGCTTTAAAAGAATTAGATGGTACCTTTAACAGTCCGCGACACTGTTGTAATTACAATACTTGTTTGTTAACTCTAGAATACCAGTTCTGTTATGTTAAGAGAATTAGATGGTTCCTCTAACAGTCAACGGCGCTGTATAATTACCATACTTGTTTGTTAATTCTACAATACTATATATGTTTCTGAACAGAATCGGACAGTCCAAGACACTGCTGTAGCTACCATATATTATCTGTAGACTTTTGACAAAAAAAAAAAGAGGTGATTTCTACAGAACATCCTGTTGTACATACCAAACGGCACTGTTGGGTTAACAAGATCTCGTTATGTTATCGTCAAAATACTGCAATATTGTGTCTACAACTATCTGTATAGTTCCTACTACATAAAACACTGTTCCTGCTACAGAAAAGATGAATCCCACAACAGAATATCTTATAACAATATTTAGATTGTTCAGCTAACAATTTGGATTGTAAAGTAATACCGAAAAATTCTGTTGCTGGTACTTAAGTTCATTTATCGCTACCGTTATATGCCTTTACATAACTGTTCTGTTAAATTCTCGCTGCTGATTTCTTTCAGTGTGGCGGCGAAAGATAACAGTTGGTCATATACACAGTTATGGCACCGCACCGACGACATGGCAAAGAAAGTGGTGTCACGCAATATTGCCAGATGACAAAAAAAAAGTCCGGTAGTTTTCTCCGAAAATTTTGTCCTTTAAAATAACCTATAAGCTGTTTACGGTTAGCTGGGTTATCTGGGATAAACTTCTGAAGAATGTCACATGTCACTGTCCCTGCCCCTGTTTGCATATATCTTAATGGGCTCAACGACTGACACGCCACCCAGTTAAGTAAATAACGACGGAGGGCAAGTAGTTCCACGTCTTAACATTGAGTAACATGTGCTGGGCAAACATTTGAAAATGCTCCAACTATATATTTTTCGTTTTACAAAAGAAAACATGGTGGATTTTTAGTAAATGTACGCAGTAGGGTGTGTACGCAAAGACTTGTTCAGACGTATGTCACTGGCTTTCGCTAGAGTATACTAGAAGTTTTTAACTTCCCAACATTTAAAAATAATATTTTAACGTAATAATACATGTTCCAGCAGAAATTCAAACCCCCTCGGGAAAATCATAGAGTGATAAAACTTGCCTGGCCATTAAAGTCAAATACCTATGCAATTATTTTTTAGTAATATTTCGGGTTCACGACTTGAGTTTCTTACCAATAGCCATCATAAACGATGAAACATATGTAGTGGGTAATTTTGTCTCTTTATATTTAATCTAAATCTCCTATTAGAATCGTAACTAAAGAAGCTGTCAAAATTGGATAAGGATAAATAATTTTAGAATCATCTTCTCTTCAGGGTTTTGCCACCACTGGGAATCGAATCCGTTTCGTCATAATAGGAGGCATGTGGTCCGACCTCTACAGCATAGCGTCTGATATGGCAAATTTCTGGAATTGTATACTTGTCTTTTCATTTGAGCCGTTGTTATTATGATCCCAGTAGATGTGTACCTTTGCGCATCAAACTGATGCGCTGATTTGACTGGTGAAATTCTGCACCCAACTACTAGCATAACAGATCAATAGGCAACTGATTCAGATTCCTTTATAATTTCTATACGCACCGTGCCTTTAACCTATGTGCGAAGATAAATACATTTTAAATTTACCATTATTTTCGATTTCAGATAGTTTACTGAGTAATATCATCTACAATTCTAGAGATGAATGTTTGTAAACGAGCTTTTAGACTAACTTTAGCACTAAGACACACACGAGCTAAAATACCCATAACGTTTCAAGTACACACATCCTTCGACAAGGAGTTGGAAAACCGTACTTGAGTAGGAGACGGAGTTTATCATAACTGTTTAACGCCCATGTTTTAACCCGATAGGCCAACAAATAAGTCGAGCGAGAGCGTGTTTAACATAACTGCCGGTTATTCAATCAGTAAAATAATATAGGTTACGTTGCACAAATTAAACACTTGCGTCAGTGCAATTCTAAGTCGTCATTCAAAAATTTGAACATTTTTCAGACGTCATATTACTGTATAGGACGTACCTACTTGAATTTTCCAGATATGAAATGAAACACTTCCCTTCTTTCGACGTTTGCATGGCCGTAGGATATGTAATAATTTAACGAACACAAAATCCTAAACATTTGTTCATGCCATAATTCAGACCATTATTTATATGAGCATTCTGCTACAAAATTGTAGCAAATGATTCTATTATCCTGTCAAGTATATTTCAAGTAATAAAATTCTTCATATAAACAAATTAAAAATTTATTTACTATTATTTTACTGTTATATGCACGTAATTTCTGGCATATGACATACCTCTTTGACAATCAGTTCATGAAAATACTGTGAATTCAGAGACTTGCTTATTAAAATGTAATTTATTCTTAGACTAAGGTCATCTTCGTGGATAATGGCCACCAAATTTTATTTCATAGACGTCTTAAGCCAAACAGCATTTTTTCAGGCAAAAGAAATATTTGGTTGCAAAGAAATCATACTAAAAGTTTTGCGTTGGAATCAGTGCAATATATTTTCAGGTACAAGGTCAAAAGGGCAGACGGTAGAAGAGGATGAAGCATGGTCATAAAACTACAAAATAACAACTTGGTTGATAGCATGTGTAGGGACGCATGGATGGCCGGGAATCAATTAGGTTTGCCCGTGCCAATTACGAAGGGAAACATTTTCCCTCTGGTCGCATTTGGCGGATTAGTTCTGCCAGCGTTGTTTCAGTGTGTCTGTAGTTCTTGTCAACCAACGTTGCCGACTGGGGATAACTGCTTTTGTGGGAGTCGCATGCAGACAGTAGTCGGTGCACATACATTGTCATCATTACGGAGATTGTTCATGTTGAATAGAGCTTTTCAAACCAGCAATTATCTGTAATATTTAATCATAGCACCCATAAAAATGCATCTATGACTACTACGAAATGAAATGTTGCCTTGGGAATATTTTTTAACATAGTATCCCAACCTAGCTTATCCATCGAAACTAAAATGTGATTTTAGCTGCAATAATCGTCTTACAGTTGAAATTAACTTAAGGTGACTTGTATTAAATGGCGAATATGTGATTTTACAGCTAAATGTTTTATAAGCTGACCTGGGAGCCTATTCTAAGTTTTCGTTCCGACGAAAGAAAGTTGTTATCGAAACAATTTCTCATTCCAGCCTACTATTAGGTATTCTTAGTTTTTAAACGACGGTAGTTTGACGTCACGAGTCGGCGGGGACGAAACAACTGCTCACGAGCAGTCGGCAGGCTAGAATTTCGTAGTTAACCAATTTGGCGGGCGTCGGTATTAAATGTGGCCGTGTATTTCAATGACACGGAAATAAATATTGTGTGGCATAAAGTCAGTGCAGCACGTGTTTGTGTTGCATGGAGTTATAATTTTCCTACGCATACATTTACGATACGAATAAGCATGAAAATATTAGGTATAACTATTACAAACTTGCATCACACACGTCCGTCCTTCTTAAACATTGCGCACAACATGATACAGACTATTTTAGGCGTGGGATGTTATTACAAGCGCGTAAATGTATTGTAAATATTTAACCAATTAACTTATATTATCTTAGGTTGTACATTTCGTAGATATACATTTATTCGTCCTTTACATAACATGTTCTCGGTGGGCGAGTGGTTAAGTTACTTGCTTAGCAACACAAACGTGTGCATGTTTTGAGATCGAAACTCCCCCACATCTCAATTTTTTTTTTTACTATGTGAAATAGAATTATGTTATTATATGCGGTAACAAATTTTTTTTAAAAGGGCATAGCCTACAGTTTGGAATGCTATTTTTAAAATTTAAGGATAACATTTGATAGGTAGGTCTTATGTAGTTTAACTAAAACGGATCGTGATTAACTTTAAATATTACGAATATGAATGAATATATTCTGCAACAAAAAAGACAATTCCTTGCATTGATTCCAGAAAGAAGAGACTAATAAATTCCACATCATTTAATAATTTTAAAACTAACTTTGAAGTCAAAATGAATAACACAAATACATTCAAAATCTACGTATTCTCCTTCTGTACAAAATAAATATTTTCTGCGCTGAAAGATTATCGGCGTTTTAAAAACCATAGGCTTATATGTGGTAAAAAGGGAGGGAAGGTTATTTAATTCACACCAAATTCAATGCCTGTCACGTAAGAGATTTGCAATACTGTAATAATATATCAACCAGAGAACGCCAGTGACTCAGTCAATGTTACTTATTTTATATTTATTCAAAATTATCACCTTCCATGGCTCCACAGTACACTTCAGCGGACACCAAGGTTAGGAATATTAATATAATCGTTTTAAGATGTGTACATTTCTTTGTTATTCAGGACAGCGTGAAATCTATATTTAAAATCTTCTAACTTTTCTTTACTTAACCCTGGCGAAATATTTTCTTTTCCACAAACACAAATGATTTGCTAAACACCCGGGCCACGTCTTTAATAAGTAAACATCTATATCTCACGAAGGTAAAAAAAATGCAGTTCAACATGGCCACCAACCACAGTTTCTCACACTCCCCACAAAACCAAAGAAAACTATACACTATTATTTTCTTATAAAATACATATTTCTAATGATATATTATTTTTAACGATCTAAAAATATAAGGCTTACTATTCGTGTCTTTAAGTAATGCTTTTTAAACAGATTTGAGCAATTTTAAAAACGAGTACTTCTAGTAATATTTCGTTTGTACGTTGTCGACCATGCGCAGAGACACTAACGCTCGTCTAGCTTGGAGTGGGGAGAGTCGGTAAGCCGAAGATGCCCGAATGTGCTTGCCTTCGAAACGACTCCGTACTCTGAATACCAATTTCATGACTACTTAGTTTTCGTCGGCTGAGAGAGAGTGGGTTCGTGGTGACGTGGGCCGTTCCCGACGAAACTTAGAATAAGCCCCCTGGGGTACTGGAACATATGGCCGCAAAAACATGTGCATTGGGACTGCCAAATTATCCACTGGCGTGCGTGCGTGCTAATAGGAAGCTTGCAATAACAAATGCTTACCGTAAAATATTTATGTGTTTATATATATAATACATAAATATATTAAAGCACTCCCTTGCTCTTCGGTCGTGTTTCATTTATTACTGTTTGGTTGACTTCTGTCGTCAAATCCGGTACATGAGCGATGCTCATTTTGTGGGTTCTCGTTAGCGTGAGTGTTGTCTATAGATGTGCTTATGCAAGAAAGAAGTAGTAGAAAATAGATAAATGGACCATTTTATGTGTCAATGTGCTATTTAGGAAGTTTTGTTACATATAACTTACAGAATAAAATCTCGTGTAAAATGAATAATGGGTAAGCATTTTAGATTTCTTCCCTTGTCAGCTAAATAAATTAAACAATTTCAAATGCTCCTATTTAATTACAGAACTTCATATAATCATATTTCTGAAAAATGCAACACCATGACGGAACCAACAGAATGGACGGAAATTGATTTCACACTTTACTTTCAGTATAAAAAAGATTGTAGTTTCAGAGAATACAGCAATAATCAATACGTTTTTAAACCTCCGCGAGCTGCATTAAGAGAGAGTTAAGAGTGGAGAGATTTGAGTGGCTTTTAACATCGAGACCTTGAAAGAATTACATTAAGAGCTGCTACATGGTGTGGCAGCGAATTAAACAGGCTTTGGATGTGTTCCAGGGGGAATCTCCGGCCAGGTTGCTTACGAGTCCACAGTTTGTCGGTATTGGCTGGTGAATGAGAAGTTACCATATCCTAGATATGTTCATTAGGTGACATATCAGGTGAGTTTGCAAGTCAGAAAAGAAACGGTATCTGCTTTACTTCGAAGACAGCCCGGGTATATCTGGCAATATGTGTTCGAGCATTGTCTTGTTGAACTGTGGCTCAGGAAGTATACTGAGGTAAGGGCGCGACTTCAGCCTCCCCAACTTCCCTGATGTAACTGCTACAGTCTGTAGCAGCTGAGATCGCCTGTGATACCTTATTGCTCCTAAAACCGCCGTTCTTATCGTTCCTTCAATATCACTCTCGACAATGCTTTTTATAAGATGGCGCTCACGTTTATACAGTCGGAAGCTTTTACTGCCATCATTATAATCGAAGTTGAAGCGGGATTCTTCAGAAAATCATCGCTGCTTTGCACGTGAGCACATCGTAACCTAAGCTGCCGGTGGTTCAGGCTCAAGAGAATTTTCCGCAAGGAATGCATACACACTGTAAAAATTTTTTGTAATTTTTACTGACAAATTGTGTTTAATTTTACAAACGCTTGTAACAGTACAATTTTACAAACGCTTGTAACAGTAAATGTTAAATGACTCGTTTGTAAATCTACAAGGGTCGTGTTCATAATAAACCTTACGAAATGTTTGCACTATACTGACCCGTATCCACGAACTTCAGCAAAATGGCGGACACTCGACAACGTAAACCCGTATATAGCTGTTTGCGCGTGCAAAAATATATGTATTTCAAGTTTGAATAACGCAGAACACCCAAAACAACACAAATAATCATAATAAAGCGACAATTTCAATGAAACGTGACCGTGTTACTCATTAACTGATAACGTTTCCCGGCTTTACAGAACTCTTAAATCAGGTCTCAAAACTTTGTTGTTAAGAGCCGTCCAAATCTCTCAACTACACAACAGAACTCTTTAAACGAAATAATTGTATTCTTCATAATCAAATAAATGCCTTTATATTTGGTTCGAATTTGCAATTCTATATACAATGAAAATAAGGAATAAATTTTTAAGTGAAGTTGGTATAGTGGTTAAGGATGTGGACTTGTATTATAAGGGGAGTGGGTTCTTGTACCCGTGCGGGCAAAGTGTAATATTTTTTTTCGTAAATCGTATTTTGAAAACTATTTTTTTAATTATTTTCTGTTATTAATTCATCACATGTGTTTTGTAAAAGGAAAAACAATATATAATATACTCTTCTCAATAATGTAAGTTGTATTACAAAGCTATAATTTATAATATTACAAATATATAAACTGGGCTTGCAAGGATTTTTCTTGTAAAAGTACGAAAAGATTTTTAGAGCGAGAATCAGTCCTACGCGAAGCAGACGCCGTCGGACCGTGCAGGCAGACAGTCGAAACCTCTTGCAGTATTCCCGCGCTCTGCTAACACTCGAGAAGAAGCTGAACGGCGAGTCACTGCCGCGCGGATGAGTTGCCCGTCATTCCGCTGGTGTCGTCACATCTCGTGAGGGTAGTTGCGGGTTTTCGACTCGTCCGGTTCCTTTCAGTTCGCTGCTTCCACGCTCGCATCGCCGTCGTGGCATCACGCCCCGCGTGGGCAGCATCTCCGCGGTGCGCATATCCTTCATGCTAGCCGAGTGTTCCGCCCAGCCCCAACTCCGCGACGCGCTTGTAAGGTGCCCTTTCACGTCGAGGAGGAATTCTGACGCTAGTAGGAACGTTCACAGCTCACTGATGATAAACAATTGTGCTTCAATGGATCCTCGACAGTCCTCTACTTATACGCCCGTACCCGTGAGTTCAGAGGAGGCTGCTGCGTCTAAGCATTGGCTATGATTCTCAAAAAAGCATTGCATACACTACTGTCCGTTTTATATAATTTTCGTTTCATTTACATGTTTCCTAGCCAGAGTTCATCTTTCTCACAGACATGAGTGTACAAGCATAGTGTTTGAAAATGCATTTTCTTCAAATAGCGTTTATTCTTTGTAAGTTTATAAAATGTGTACTCTAGTCGACGTAGTCTTACTACTCGTCGTTTCATTGAACAAATCATTGTTTATAATTTTGTTACAGATTTATGGTATATAAAAATATTATTTTCACTATTTAAATTTTCTATAAAATAATTATTTCAACACTTCCCTCTTTCAGAACTTTAATACATTACATTTCAGAAAAAAAAAGTACTTTTTTTTCTGATGTGGACTTAGTGCGAAAATCTGCACAGACAGTAGCTAAAAGCCAATAATATGTATCAACATATGTAGATGTTACAAAGAGAAGGTTGATCTACAGTAAAGTGCCGATGCAGAAATATTAACTTTTTAATTTATGCTTTATTATACATTTCAGAGTTTACAATAATTCTTTCTTCAAGTGTTGTTAAAAAAACCCCTTCTTTACTTGCGTAGTTTTTGAATCTATTCCCAAATTTGGCATAAAAAGGTTTTAGTAAATTTCCATCCAATACACGAAGGTAATAAATTGTAAGGCGTGAGTTTTTTTTTAATAAATGTGATTAAACTACGATATCTTTGATTCAATGCTTTCAATCCTGATTTTTTAAGTATATGCGCCAGTGAATGAATGTTTGCACTATTTCTGGTTTAATTCGCGAACATATAGTGTGGTTAAAATACACTTCTTACAGTAAATCTGTTTACATTTTAAAAAATTTCTGATTGTTGACACCAATAATATGATGAAATCTACGAAAAGGCTATTACGCTGCCTAAAACATCGTTACCTCAGTGTAATAACGAGTAAATTAGTGCTGTTTTACTCGCTGTGGCGAATCCTTAAGTTGTAATAAGTATAGTATATTTACAGGCTGCTTACGCCTAGCTGAGCTCTTTTGATACCAACCTTTGAAAAAATGTCACTGTCCTTATCTGCATATACCTGACATGGCGCATGTTGGTTAAGTTGCTAACTACGGGAAGTAAATAATTCATTATCTTAATGGTGAATTTAAAATGTTAAGTAAACGTGTGTGAATATTAAAATAATTTGTTTTGCTTTATATTATAAAATATCGGTTTTTTCTAAGAATTTTACAATTTCACTTTACCGAAGCCTATGTGAACGTTAACTGTACATGTGGTGGAAAAATGGACGCTCTGTATACAAGAAGATCTTAAATAGATCAAAAGAGCTCAATTTACCGCGAACAGCTTATGCGCGTAATATAGTAAGGGGTCAAGAATTTAGGTACAATAACTACTGGCACTTTTGAGATCTCTAAAATTACGTAGTTTTATTATTGGGTGGAGACACAGGATTGTTTTGCAAAAGATGTTAAGTCGAAACACTGCTCAGTACTAAATATCTTTCGCCTTTGGTTACTTGTAATTCGTTCTTTGTGAACAACTCCAGCCATACTGCCAAAATTTCTGTATCAAAAATGCTGAGGTAGAATAATTTCAGACAGCAGTTATTATGCGCAAAGCAGACATTTAAATTGCTCCATGAATTGAAGATTTTTATATCTGCAATTAGGTCTAAAAGCCCATTTCTTCCTCATTATTCTTTCCTTTCCTTTTACGTCATGCATATTTGTATACAAGTAAAAATGTTTCAAATATTAAAGCTTATTTTAAAATAATTTATTAACATTGGCTACTGATACTAACTAAAAAATCGATTTTAAAAGTATTTCATTGCTATTAAAAAGACTTACATTTTTGCATAAAAAATGAGCAAAATTTTGTTTCCTCAACTACAGTAACGTTATTTTTAAGTTACATTTCGTATGCATCACGTGCATTTAAGTGGCAGACGCAACTTTCACTGCAGTTTTTAAGAAAATCTGCCTGTTAAAGAGCAAATGCAATTTTCACTAACACCGTAATTAAAGCTATTTAAAATCCTGCAGTACTTTGATGATAAAAATGATGAGTTATCAAACGGAGATAGAAAACTGTACACAATCGAGCAAAGAGTTGTGATGAGCATTCCTGCAAGTTAAAAGCAATTATTTCAGATATTGCAGCACCCATTATTAAAAACAGCTACTCACAATCCATCATGCCTGCTAAATCCAGGGGGTGCAACATCCATCACGATTTTGATTGGTTAAGCCCGTCGAACATAAAATACGTTTTAGAACCGGACCGAACAGAAAAAAAAAATACCGATTTACGTATTCCGACAAACTTTCAAACCAACATGTTGGATCCGTTAGTGAAGTTTCCTTGTTTACCATAATCGTGTCACGTACTTGGAAAAACTATATGTAAAACGGCGAAAATATATAAATGCATAATTGGCGCTAATTAATACCGCAGCTTTTATGTTCTTGGATTACGTGCTGGTCAGTCTTCTAAACTAAACTTACATTCCAATAAAAACATTACACACACTTGTATTAGGTAGGATTTAACCCATTGAAATTTCACATCGTAATATGATGTGCTACATATTACACCAATAATTTCGGTATCACTATAATTGTTGACAGTACACTAGGTGAGAAGCACATTCAGTTTTAATTTGTCTACATTACACGAGGCCATCATTGTTATCTTCATGAAATAAATTTTACATTTAGCTACACGATGTGAAATCTCGTGGATGCTGTATTTTTAATAGTGTATATAAATGTATAAATACCATAATAATATCATTCTTCATTGCAGCTAAAATTCGCGTTTGATTTTCCGTGTGATCTCTCGCTAAAAGACATTGTTCTGACTGCTAATGGCGGGGGGTTCCGTTGCACTTCTTTACAATGCAATATATATTCATCAATATCCATGGTTTTGCTGCTCCCTCTCCAAAGACCTTAAAAATCGTTTATACTAAGAACAGTGTATGCTCATTAAATCAGTTGCGTTTTCCCCCGGGCTCCGACGCATTCGTTTGCTTCGTAACTTTCCAACCCTGGGCGTCCCGAGAGGTCCCACCCCAAGCCCCTGATTTTCAGCGCTATTTAAACCAGGGTGGAAGGGAGTTGGAAGCCAGACTGCGCGTGAAAATACCAGTTGTAATCGCTTAAGAGGCTTTTCCCTTCCCCTTGGGTGTCGAGAGTGCTGCAGCAAGGGGAGAAGGTAGAGAACAGAAGGCGAGCCTAAGAGAAGGGAGTGGTTGTAAACGTTTCGAGTTTGACTAAACTGTAGAGCTGTCATCCTTCGCTTTCGCACAGTGCCATGCAAATATCTCGCTGGCGGGATTCCCTAATGCACCGATGGTGCACACGACGCAACGCCGATCACAAATAACCTGTCCCACCAAATACCCCCTTTGCAGGTATATAATTTATCCCCAGAATGTCACAAGCATCTGATAACAATCTGGACCCTTCCGTCAAAAATTTTCTTAGCTATGATTTTGCCTGAATTAACGAAAAATATGAAACATTTATCAAGTGGTTGGTGGCGTTTTCAGTTTTAGTAATGAATTTATTTTTAAAGTATCTAAGCGAGTTCAGTTAACGGCCCTAGTATTGCTAAATAATAACACGTGATTTAAAATTTTCTGTGAAATTACTTGAAGAGATAAGTAAATTATTCTCCTACGACAATCTATAATGCAGTTTTAATATGAGTGCCTCAAGAAATCAGATAACTGTATACGGCAAGCTTTCCATATTATTTCTCTAAACAAATAATAAAAGGCAGTGTTTATATATAGACCCAATAAAAACATAAAGTTAATTTTTTTTTACATTATCTAGTTAGTAGTGATTTATTTGGAACATACATTTGGTCAGAGTGACAGAAAACTAAAGCCGTTTATTGTAAATGATAGGAAATGTGACGGACTAACAGGTGGTAAACCTACAATTAACAGTTCTGTTGAACTAGGTACGGAGTTACTTATTACTTTCAGGAAAAAAAAAATATATGCCCAAGCTACGTTTACATGTCCTGGAGAATTCACATCTGGTATATAATTTATATGCTCCATTATGTGATCAGAGAAATCTAATTAAGGAAGTCAGATAGGTAGGTAGCTAGGTAGCTTTAGAATGTCTCTTCGACGAGGTTATTTGGGGTGGAGCAAGTTTTACAGGGAACAGATAAAAAAGATGATGTGCCAGCAATATTAATGTCACAAGTAAAGTAATTTTTTGTTGTATGTGAGCCGTTGGTAACTAATATTTCTGTTAATGTAATAAACTGACGCGTCCTGCGTCCCGAAAGACAGTTTATTCGTCAGAAGACACGCTCTGGCGAAACTCACAGGCGGACGACCACAATAAATACTAAGGGTTTTGCGGACGTGCTGGAAGAATGACGCCAGGAAGGCGCAGCCGCGCCTCGCAGCTGCAAGGCGTGCTACCAAATGTTCCTGCACGTGCAGACGATATCCGGAGGCAACGGAAGACACACGTGCGTGGGCACAGCTGCGTTTGCAGCTGCCAAGGGACGCCGAGTTCACACCATCGGCTGCGTCTGTCCCAGGCTGGCTAACGCAATTAACAATGAGAGCTTTTGGCGAGCGGGTGGGAATACTAGTGACACGATATCCGAAGGCAGCGGAAGACACACGTGCGCCAAACCAAGAGGCCACCCAAGTGTTCCCGCACGTGCAGCAACGGAACAATAAACTTCCATGCCAGAATCAAGGGGCGACGCCGGGCCCGCCGGGCCAAAAGTGCGGATCACAGGAACATCGGACACGTGTTTTACGACTCAGTGGGACGCGGTGGTCAGCGCAGCCACGTGCAGAGAGGAGGCGAGTTTGATATGGCGAACGAGCATACAAAACCACGAGGAAACGGGAGGAACGGGGCAGTTGGCCGACGGGAATCGAGGAGCGCGGAGTGGATCCGGGACGAGACGCCAAGGGCAGTCGGCCGTCGTCAGACGAGCAGTGCGGAGTGGAGCCGAGAGGAGGAGTTCGAGACCAGGCGTCGAGAAGCCCACCAAGTGCCGGAGCGGTCCCAGGTCGCCAGCCGAGAGAAGACCAGCGCCTTGAGCCAGATAAGTAGAGCCATACAGGAAGTGTGAAGAATCGGGCTTCCCCCACGACGCAAATCGCCGCCTCAAGCAATACGTAGCCTACGTAGAAAAAGGGAAGAGGAGAGTTGTCTCGTGTGTACATGTAGAAGTGACCCGGTTAAGTATAAATAAAACTGACTTAGGGTAACTCACAAGGGAGGTGAATTTATTTGGTAAATTGGACCTAGGGACAATAGTGTCGACATATTCCTACGCCCTAACACTGAGGGCTGGCATCAAGTGCTGGTGCCTTACGCCGAGAGCAGATTCCATAACTACTATAAGCCATAGCAACAGGGATGTATCAAAACTGTTTACTTAATAATATAAATGTAACAGTAAGTAATTTTTTAACAAAATTGTAAAATTACTGTGCTGTCATTATTAAGGTGGTGTTTATGTTGCTGCTAAATAAATTTTTTGTTGAACTGATGTTGACATTTGTGTTACACTTTTTCTTGCATTCGGTTTACTTTAAAATAACATTTCAATGTAAATTAAATTACCTACAATTAATTTGTCGAAAATATGTTACAAAAGAAGAAAACAAATGATGGCCGAGAGGGGAATCAATCCCGCGTCTTGAGTGTTTAACGTTCTCCACTTCACGAAATATAACATCCTACTAACTTCTCTCTGGTAACACACCCGAATGTGTTTCACATTGTGAGCATTCAAATCAATCTAACGACAAACTGCAGTTCTCTTTCGTTATGTGGAAATACTTCACGATCTCGAAATACATGCGTATTTGGCACATGTAAACTGCTTTGCAAGGCTTTACAGCTGGTCTAAGCTACAGTTAATTCTCATACTATAATTTAAAAGTTAAATAAAGTGGTTTCGTTTTAAGAGGTTATCGCTGTTCACGAATATCCGCCATTTTACAACGTCAAGTCAGTGTAATCTGGTGTTGGCTGTACATTACTGAATGTCGTAGTAACCTAAATATTTCGTTCTTCCTGTTATTTTTAGCGTAATACAACATTTGGTTGCGGCAAAATTACTTAACGTATTTCGTTTACAGTAACAATTCAACAGTATATTTTCATGATGGTAATATCGTTATATAAGTATTTGTAAATGATTAACATTATTAAATTTGTCACAAAGTTATCAATTTTACTACAACGTAAACTTTTAAAGAAATGGTGCAACAGTAATTGTTTTTGTCACAACAATACTAGAATAATTTTCTGCGAAAGAGGAAAAGTTAATGATTTGGCTATGGCCTGTAGTAATGAACATCCCAACATTCACCTGAAGTGATTTCGGGGAACCATGGAAAACCGAAATCAAGATGGCCGGACTGGGAATAAATTCCTAGTCTTCCCAATCGTAAGTCCAAAGTTTTACTTCTGCGCGACCTCGATAGGAAGGGAAGGAGAGACTTGTGCGGAACTTAGTAGCTGTTTAGTGCCTGTAGAGATGGCGTGAAGTGCAAATATATCAGTAACGTATTAAAATGAGGGGGAGGGAGCAGTTTCCGGGAAAACCGTACTGGGTCAAGCAGCAACGTCCGCCGCGTCAAACGTATATGAAAATTCTGGTTTAATCCCGCAAGCAATTGAACCCGGTAAGCTGTAATGGGAAGAAAGTAAACTGAACACTACATCGTCACGACTTCTTATGAAAATGATAAGGCGTCTTTAAGTTGCGGTAGACTATAAGAAAAGAATGATAAGCCCTAGAAAAATGTAAATGGCCAATGGTAAACACTGTTATTCCATTATTTATCAATAGAAAACACTCGGTATTACCTTATCTTCAACCAGATGGATGCTAAAGAAATGGATTCAAGTTTAATGACATCAACTCAAGTCTAATAAGAATAACAGATTCTTGGCTACAAATATGTTTATTTTTCAACATGCAATTGATTCAATATTACAAATACACTTGGCTTAATATTTACTCGAATAGATTTGGAGTTGAACGTTTCTCTTAACTTACTACAAAGTCCCAGATTTATCAGAAATAATCTTATTAATGTAGTTTTAAAAGTGTGAGATAATTCAGTTTCATTACTTCTGTAAAAATGTTGCCTTTAATAAAACTTCCACACGTTTATGCAAATAGAATGCAATGAAATGTATTGCTTTGTAACAATCAGATATTAATGTTCTTCACATTTCGTTTCTGCACTTTTATTATTTGCTTTCTCCAGGTGCTATATTCAATATAGTTTTCTCTCAACCATCGAAACTAAGCTATCTCGGAGCTGATTAATATAGTGGGACATAAGTAAGCAAAATTACGACAGGTGCACCATATGAACGTAACAATGTTGTCACAAATACCGAAGACACGCTTTAAAAAAACACTTTATCTCTATGACCTTAAAGAAGCAGCTTCGGGATAGTTTTTACAATGCGCATCGCTTTGTGACGTATGCTAGTGTGTGATTATGTTATTTACTGTTTTGTTTCTAAAATGGTCGCAAGAAAGCTATTTTGTTATAAATCAGTACAAAATTTGAACTGAAAATGATGCAGTTAAACATTTTAACAGACTTCTGATTTCATGCTTGATTTTTTAAAAAATTGCGTTAGGGATGATGACGTCGGGGATGACGCAGCATAGGCTATTGTGTTTCTGAATATATATATATATATATTTTTTTTTCACACTGGTTGCATATTTAAAATATTTAAAGCATTCTTTTTAGTATCTGGAATCTTTATTACTTTATTATTAAGCGTAAACGAAAGTTAATCTGATAGAGGAGATAAGTTTACTGAACTCAGTGTAGCATATAGCAAAAAAGAAATATATAACTATCACTTAAACGAAATAAATAAATAACCGGTTCAACCTAGACCTATGATACACTTTCGGAGATGCAATGTTTAAATAAAAATAAAAATAGAGGTGGTTTAAAAACTATAATAAAATTAATTGTATTATTAAAGTAAACTATGAATTGGTAACTCAGTTCAAAATTTTTTACTACCTATTGTAGCTTTACTGAATACTGATTAGCCACATATATATTCGTTTAATTTAATGTATGAAAATTAATTATTTTTAATGCAATTTTAATTTACTATATATAAATTACGAAACTTGTCGAAACGATTCCAATGATTCTGTATTAAAATTTTATTAATTAGTTTAAATAACATTTCCTAAAATGTCACACATATTTTACTCAATACACGTTTAAGTTTAGTGTCAAAAAGTTATTATTTGATAAAGACGTTTTTTATGAAAAATATTTCTTACTTTATACTATAAGAAATGAAATTGCAGTTAAAAATACAGGGCGTTGAACCAACAGTATAAATAACATTTGAAATCATTGAAGTTGGTTTTCTATAATGGCACATCTACCTTCTTGTATATGTGGCATTTACTGAATTAAGGTTTTCGGCGTTCTTGAAAACAGCAGAAAACAGCAATTTTCTGAAGATATGGTCTAAAGATGTCTCTTAAATTATACAATTTATTAATCCATTAAAAAACGAACCCAAATTCTCTGAAAGTTTATTTCTCGAAACTGCAGAAAAGAAGTTTACTGTGGCAAACTTTTATTCATTTGCCAAGTAATTACATTTTTCTTACAAGGTTATGCACACTTTACATATCAAATAAAAATTAAGTAACAACTAACTTTATAATTTACCAACTTATATATTAAGTAGTTACTCAAATATAGATTATGAAGTATCATTACTGGACGTTGCGTTCTCCGTGGTAATAAATAAATTTATAAAAAAATTTTATTTCCTTACATTTTTTTACATTTACACACTTTTACATTACAGTAGACAAAAGGATTTCAGAAATTTTATTTCTCCAGATATAGATTAAAGAATGAAAGTAATAAATTACCTGCAAATTAGACTGTATGCCAGCACTATATACCAAATATTTTTGCAATTAAATCAATAATTCCGTGTATATAACATAATCTTCCTTTACTTAAATACTATTCTAAAAAAAAGTGCGAAATATATCTTATCAACTGAATATTCCACGGTATAAACAAATAAGTGAAAAAGCGATAAAAAATGAACAAATGTTCGATGCGGTTCATCACTTCATCTTCAGAATAGGTTTGGAATGAGTTGAAATATTTCAATATATATTACAAGAGGCTTATATGTTTACGGTGGAAAATCATTTGCTCTAAAACCAAAAATGCTTTATAATTAACATAAAAAATTATGTTATTGGTATCAAAGTTTGTTTTAATTTTTTCTTAAGTACTCGAAACTACCCTAATCGCAGAAAAGGTTGTGAGGCAACATTTGAAATATTATTAGATAGGTTCAAAAAAAAAGTGTCGACCACTACTCAACGGTGCAGACTTGTTTCAGGAGTTATTAAAGAAACTGTGGAAATAAACCACAGTCTTTTATACATAAAGACCAAGTGTGAAGGGACGACCCCACATTATGAACTGTGGAATCATTAGTTACAATAAATAAAATTTTAAACACGATTGCAATTGCGACCTACTGTGACAATTAAATAAATTGTTAATCCACATAAATCTAAAATTTTGAGTGTTTCATTTTCAAATAGCAAGAAAACACTTATGATCGAACAACCATGCTGTGATCAGAAAAGTGGTTTCCTAAAACGATAATGTAACTGAAAATTTGGTGGGCAATGCTACAAAACGTTTCCCCCAGATCGTACACGTAGCGAAAAACCATCCAAAACGTTTCTGACTTAGTAACTGTTTTCTCCGGTGAGTTTAATCAATGCACCTTGTTTGAGTTATTTAAAGGCGATAATTCATTTCCGCCCAAAATTAAAGACAGGTCAGAGACCACAAATTTTCTGCGGCCATAATATTTTACCCGCTATTATTTTTATGGACAGGAATGATATTACCCACCAAAGTTTAACAAATTTTATATCTCTATTCAAGGAAAAATATTGAGGTTTATTATTTAACTCAAATGGTTTGACATATAGTGACAAACTCGTATGAAAAACTGGTGGCCAAAACAGAATAGGTTTCATATATGTGTTACACATACTCTTTCTATATTACACTCAAGAGCCAAAAAAACTGGTACATCTACCTAATATCGTGTAGGGCCCCCCGAGCCCGCAGAAGTACCACAAGACGACGTGGCATGGACTCGACTAATGTCTGCGGTATGCAGGAGGCAATTCACACCATGAATCCTGCAGGGCAGTCCACAAATCCAATCTGCGCCAATTTGAGAAAGGGTTGCATGTCTGTCATGTTTAATGATTCTCGTCAGTCGTCGTTTGTCCCGTTCTTTCACGATATTTTTCCGGCAGCAGCAACGTCGAGGATGTGATGTTTTGCCAGATTCCCGATATTCACAGTACAATCGTGAAATGGTCGTACGCGAACATCCAAATTGTATCGCTACCTCGGAGATGCTATGTCCCATCTCTCGTGCACCGACTATAACACCACGTTCAAACTCACTTAAATCTTGACAACATGCCATTGTAGCAGCAGTAACCGATCTAGCGGCCGACCGTATCGCGTTACTCTGATTGGTTCCATACCTCTGTTATTTGCATATGCACGTCTATAACAGTTTTTTTGGCTCTTCAGGGTATATATAAATATATATATATATGACGTATTTTAAAATAGTATCACTTGACCAATTAAAACTATGTGATCTCCGAAAAAAAACAACCTATTTCTACCAAATTTTTAACCATTTATTTAGCACTATGATAGGATATGCAAACTGATAAAGTTTTATTGGGTCAGACACACCTATTTCTAAAATGGCGGACATATAAACATATTTAGTACCATGTTTTTATCTACGAAACTGCAAAATAAATTTCAACTTAACTTTGTATGCTGACAGTATCAGTTATATCCAATAACATTGCCAATGCAAAGCCTCTTTTCTTCGCCATATTGTAAGATAGCCCCAACTCAAATAATATAGTTTTTATGCCGTATCTCGGAAAACAATCAATCGATTTCTTTCAAATTTGGCGAAGATGTTGTACTGTAGTAGGCTATATTATTTTATATGTTTTAAGTTCGGAAGTATCTTATTTTTTGAATGGCACTTATACAAACATTTTAACTAGGTGTGCTATATCTAGGAAACTATGCAACAGATTTAAATGTGACCTTGTGTATTGTATCTACGACAATAATCAAATGTTCTAATATATAAACTTTTGCCCTCCATATATTAAGATAGCCACATGATCAATGGAGTTTTTATGCCATACCTCGAGGACTAATCAACCGACTTGCATACAGAAATCCTCCTTTGCCGGGTTTTTTCAAAGTGGTGTCAGGTGAGTAAACTAAACATTTGGTCATATTTGTGGTATTATTCGATTAATTACCACAAAATTGTGCACACCTACTGAAGGCCAAGTAAATATTCATTATATAAATGGCGTCATACAATAAGTTTAAAAATGGCGGCCATATAAATATTTGATAATGTTTGGCATATCTACTTAAATTTTTTTTATTTCAATCAAACTTTTTATGCTGACATCATCTATAACAAACATCGTGTACAGAGCCTCTTTTTAAGCAATTTTGTAAAATAGCTCCAGTTAAGAAAATAAGGTTTTTATGCCATATCTCGGAAATCAAACCAATCTCCATCCAATTTTTCACAGAAGTAGCTATATGGTAGGTTATGTAAACTTGTATGCTTTAGTGGGTCAGGCACTTATTTTCAAAATGATGGCCAAGTAAATATTTTAGTTTCATGAATCCTATCATCAAAACATTACACGCATTACATCCGAAGTTGATGCTCCGAATCCTACCTGCGTGATGCAGTTGATTGCAAGTTAGCTTAATTTTACGAGTTTTTCTGAATTGGAATCCCGTGTAAGTCACTAGTGTATTTTAATTGTATTTTTACTGTTTCACATGTTTCTGGTTTCATCTCTAATGATATTGTTGTCAATGAGACGTGGACACCTACCTACCATGTAAGCTTTCAAGAACTACTGTAAAATTAATTTTCACTAATGTAGAGGAAAGTAGGCTCATTAGTTATCAGTAAATTTTTCATTTTTACTTTGTCATGGCCAGCTACCTGCCTTGCTCTCCTGAGCTTGTCCGTCCATGCATGCTCATCAACTGCAATTGTTAACACATGGGTAGTCAGTTTTACTTTGGAAATTAATTTTAGCCTACTTTCCGATGGAGAAAGAGGCCTTTGAGATCACTTTCCTTCTTCTGTGGCTGTGTGTGTATGTGTGTGTGTATGAGTGTGTGCCTGTGTGTATGCCTGCGCGTGTGTGTCCCTCCTTCAATTTTTGAAACCGTTAACGGGATTTCACCAAGCTCAGTACACATATAGTACTAAGTAAGGACAACTGGCTTTTATAGTTTTCAACTACGTAAAGCAGTATATTTCAAAATGGCGGACATTTTAAAATTTAGGGTGATATGTCATACGTTAGGAACCATAGAAACCGATTTTAACCAAATTTGGTATGTTGACAGCGCAGTTGTAAGCATGAAATTCAAAGACGAATAATGTTCATGGTCCGCCATTTTGGAAGAAATCACCACACGAAAAAAATTAAGCTTTTACGTTATATCTCGAAAATTGCTCAATCTATTTTCGCAAATGTTGCAAGTAAGTAATAGTATGTTTGGCCATGTCAATGTAATTAATTAAATTGCATTAGACACTTATTTTCAAAATGGCGACCATAAAATTTTTATTTATTTGGTGTAACTAACATCC
Source organism: Clitarchus hookeri (assembly GCA_002778355.1). Taxonomy (NCBI): domain Eukaryota; kingdom Metazoa; phylum Arthropoda; class Insecta; order Phasmatodea; family Phasmatidae; genus Clitarchus; species Clitarchus hookeri. The sequence goes on along the minus strand of NQII01003504.1, from coordinate 58,708 downwards.
CATTAGAACAATATTAACAAAAGTTTTTACATCCAAAGTATCTATTACAAGCATGAAATATGCAAAAAAAACCACTGTTCCAGCCATTTTGTAAGATAGTGCTGCATTAATTAATCAAACTTTTGTGTAATTTCTTGGGAAACAATTGATAGATTCCTAACAAATTTGGCAGTCAAGTTGTGGTGTCACAGTTGATATATACAAATATTTTTTAAGTATGTGAGAAACGTATTTTCAAAATGGTGGCCATGTAGCTATTTTAGCATAGTATGCTTTATCTTCAAAAACATTTAAACAATTACAACCGAACTTTGTATGCTGAGTGCATATAAAACCAATATAAAATTGTTCTACGTGGAAACTCTTTGTCATTAATTTTGTATGATAGTGCCACACGAATAAATAGAGTTTTTAAGTCATATCTCGGGAAACAATTGGCCGATTCCTACCTAATCTAGCAAACAAGTAGTACTGCCGTAGTTAATGTTAACGGATATGTTTTAGGTATGTCAGACCCTTATTTTCAAAATGATGGCCATATAGCTATTTTAGTTTTGTAAGTTATATAGTCGAAACCGTGTAATGAATTCCAATGAAACTTTGTATCACGGGTGCATATATTTCAACAATCAAAAAAGTAAAAAAATCTATTTTGTCCGCTATTTTGTAAAATAGTATCACTTGACAGAAAAAGTATGTGAACTCCCAAAATACAAACGATTTCTACCAAATTTCGTTAACAATTAGCACTGTAGGCAGGCTATGTGAACTTATATACTCTGAGATGGTCAGACACACCTATTTTCAAAATGATGGCCACATAAACAGTTTAGCCACGAATTGTTATTTACGAAACTTCAAAACAAATTTAAACTTTACTTTGTATGTTGACAGTATCAGTTACACCCATCAAAATTGTCTATGCAAAGCCTCATTGTCCCGCCATTTTGTAAGATACCCCCAAATGAAATAATTTAGTTTTAATGCCATATCTCGGAAACAATAAATCGATTTCTTTCAAATTTGGTGAAGAAGTCGTACTATGGAAGGCTATACTAATATATATGTTTTAAGTAGGTAAGTTACATATTTTCTGAATGGTATGCAGTTTATTGAAAGCATGCTTAATTTTATGAGTTTTTTTCTGAATTCGGATCACGGGTAAGTTACTCGTGCATTTTAACTGTTTTTTTTTTTTCACATGTTTCTGGTTAAAACTCTTATAAAATTGCTTTCAATGAGACATCAACGTCTACTTACCATATAAACATGTAAGAACTTCACTAAAATTTATTCGCACCCATTTTCAGGGAAGTAGGCTAATTAGTTATCAGTAACTTCCTGTTTATAATATATTGATTTCAGACACTTACATAACTAAGGTAACACCTAATGAAGACACATGTGCAATCGATTTCGCTAATAATTAAAAATAAAATTGTTTAACTTTAATCAAGTTAATTTAGTTTAAATCATTTTGTTTTGCCAGTTTTGTGGTTTTGAGGCTTCGAGATATTCGGTGTGTTCCATTAATAAATAAAACTTATTGCCGGGAAATTTTAAGGATAAAAGAGAATTTTTAAGGGAAATTGGGCATTTTGAAGAAAAAACGGGATACACTGAGTAAAAAAGATTTCACGGGGCACGCGGAGGGTGAGAGGGTCATTTACACAGCTAAAATAAACCAGTGGTCCAGGACCAGGCAGCTCTTGTACTCGGAACGGCTATCATTCTCTACTTTTACCGACACAAATGTTCAACAATAATATCCATTCACAAAGATATTTAAATTTTGTTTTTTTATCACAGAAATCCGATATTAAGGCCTGAGATTTCTCCACCGTGTGAAAGAAAACGAGAGCGTACACGGTGTGACATTGACGGATTGAATTTTTCCGATGCGGTTTAAAAAATAAGGGATCCAGGTGCCATCTTTGCCGTCACACAGGAATAGATTCATTGTTGCGAAACGCAATTACAGTACAATCTTATGAAACAGTCTCACGACCGACTAACTCAAACTATCAATACATTGAGGGAAAAAATGAGAGAATTCAGAAATGGTAATTGTAATAAAAAAATCGAACTAGAAGAGAAAGTCGAAAGAATTAAGATCGATTGCGCAAATGGTGAACTAATAGCACTTTTCTTCTTAGAGCGAATTGATATTTATGTCGTTTATGGAGCAACGACTCTCAAACTTTGTGTCCTTTGGCACAGGAGAGCAGAAGCAGGATGCCGTTCCGTTAGGTCTATTAACTTTTTGAAACTTCCTCTATGTTTTCCTCGCTGCCCTCGCTCATTGGCTCGGTGGCGGTCAGTCTCAGCTCCTCCTCAGCTGCTGCGTGTCTTCTTCCCTGCTGCTGTACGCATACTTGCCGTTCTCCTTGAGGGCACTTATTTCTTGTTTTATTTATTGCTCAACACTGTCCTCTCTCTCGCTTACACTTTCAACTTTCTGGTCGACTCAATCAATTTTATTATTTACTAATTTACTGATATTCTCTATCTTCCGGTCCACATATTCGTTCACACTGTCTATTTTTTTATCCACATTTTTGTTCAGGCTGTTAATATTCTTACCTCGCTAACACTGTCTATTTTCTTATCTAACAAGTTGATATACTAACGTAATCTTAATACAATTATTTCATTTATTTTAAATATAATGCCTCCATCCCAGTTCAGACATCAGTGTTACAACCGCTCTCAAAATTTAGTAAGCTTAGTCAAGTTTGTTAAAGAATGGAGGCCTTAATTTAATAAGAGAGTTTGTTATAATTTATGTATTTATTTACAATAGTTACAAACAGACTTCCCGGACTCGATATCTGTTTACAATTAATGACCTCAATAAACTTTACAGTAACCTCAAAGAGATTTACGTAACTAAGTAATTAATATCAGTCCTCATTAAAGAGTGTATTCGAAGCCTATTGAATTACGCTATTAATAATATGTCCATATTTGACAGTTCCAGTATTTACAATAAAATGCATAAAACATGTTTATTGAGTCCCACCTCAGTTCAGTCCAGGTACCACTAGTTCGCAATAGTCATGCAAAGTAGCCTTCACTTGTGGGGTTTCACGCCCTCTCGTCCTTTCACACCACAAACACCTCGTCGGCCGTCGTCTCGCAATCTCCCGTCGTCATCCGTCCTCTTCACCGATGTCCATTACCACACTCGACTTTGGCCGGTTACTGCACTCAGCAAAAGACTTCTACCAACAGACTGCCGACCCTCGGGCGGCTGCTCAATTTACAGGGTCGTAATTCATGGCCCAAAAATTTATCTAAACGCCACGTTGCGCCGACGGTCCTAGTTCCCAGAATATTCTTGCGCATTCTCTTAATTTGTTGGCTTCCCCGGAAGGGGGTAGGAGGGGCTTTGACTCCAGCCAGGTCAGCTATCAATCATTCCCGGCCGCCCAGCGACGGGACCGTGAAAGTGTCTACCTGGACGTTGGGGAGGGTCGTGGTAGGTCACCCCCCTCCCTCTCAAGACAAACCGAGTCCGCAGTGCCCGCGCGGTAGTAGGCGCATAACAAGAGTAATGTTTGAATACTTGTTCAGATTTATTCCAATGTCGAGAAAAATTTATGTATTCGACTTTTATAAGAATAACGCGTGTGGGAATGCTACCAGCTGGATGGTCTACGCAGTAAATTTAAACTTAACATAAGACTATGAAAAACACTGAAGTTTATTCTTATCGGGTTGAGAACAAAACCAGTGCACTGGTGTTCCAAATAGGTTGTTTTGAAGCCCGGCTTCACCGCTTTTGCTGAAATTCTTCGTTTTCGAGTCATAATTTCGGATTTATAGTATTTCCCGACAATTTACTATTATATAAATCTAACATTTTACGAATTGTTTAATATTATTTTGCGTAATATTAATTGTGTGTTTCCCACTTGCTGTAAATGTCGAGAACATATTAATAAAATATGTTCTACACTTTTTACAACTTGCAAATAACACACAGTTGAAATTACGCGCAAAAATACTAAAAAAAACTCGTAAAATATAAATTTTCTATAATCGTAAATTGTTAGTAATTAGTCTATTATGAATCTAAAATTATTATGCGAAAACAAAGAATTTCTACCAAAGCGGTGAAGCTGAGCCTTAAACTTATGGTAGATAAAGAAATTATACTGATTTATGTATAAATGTTTGTGTTTGGCTCGAACTGTGATACCTATATAATTGCCTGAGCCAAAATTTTAATTATTATTTTTATTTAATAGCAGTTATTCACACGCTCAAATAGTGTTAATAAGAAAAAATAATAAGAATACAACTTTGTTTAGCAGTGAGCGTTAATAAAAAATTTATTTCAATGGTAAAACGTTACGAATTGAAGAGAGATATACAGAAATGTATCTCTCGGCAGAAAGAACTGTGCAATTTGTCTTTTCCTTTATGAAAAGAGCACAGGAAAGCCCTAAAAACAATTTCATTGTGGTTTTTCTCGACTCAGTTGTCATATTTAAATAAATATATAAGTCAATTTTTGCTAATTATGTATGATTTACGACAGAATATCAAATAACATGTGAGCATTTTTATTTATATTACCGTTCTAGTGTGATGAACATAGTTTATTCTTTAGTTTCGAATACAGTGCGATTCGTTTGACTGCACACAATTATATGTATTTTATGAAATTGCTGTTATCGCATTTACTTACAAACAAAACGGAAAAATCCGGTACACACGCGACACCAGTAAACCCCTGGTGGCAGAAGTTTTTCGTTGCCAAACTAAAAGCATTGAGCTTCCCAACCTGATTAGAGCAAACCTTAACAAGACAAAACTTTATCCAAGACTCGAGCACTGGAACGTAAACTTTCAAACTAGCGCGCCAGAAAACCTTGCCAGGGAAGTTGGCTGTTTCTGTTGAATTCGGGACAAAAAATTCAGCTATATATTATACTTTTATTTATTTATAATTTATCCTTTGTCAGCAGTTAAATTGTGTGTGTATAATACGTAACTTTTAAGGCCGTGATCGTTCATTTCTACAGCTCTTGCGATATTAATTTTTTTTTTACCTAAACGGGAGCCGGCATTGTAAAATCGCTCTGGCCATTTTCTTACAAATTGTTTTTATTTTCTGTAGTTTAATTTATTTTACGCAAAAAAACTGTCTAATTATTTCTAATTAATTATCGTTATTTTCTTTTATTTAATAATTTGTTAAAATTATACAATTTTTATGTCGAAAAAATTCTACTTCATAATAATAGAAATTTTTTACAAAATGGCCAGAGAGATTTTAGAATACAGTCTTCTGTTTTGATTTTAAAAAATGTATTATCGCAAAAGCTGGAGAAATGGGAGATCATGGACCTAAGTGTAAAATTGTGGTTGTACGTTCATGAATGAGGGGCACCCTTCTTAAAAAAAATTGTACGTTTTTCTTTTGTAACGTATTTCTCAAGCAAAGTGCGTAATTTAATCCTCTCTGTATTTCAACTTCGCAAAGCGCTGGGGAGTTCGTCTTGATATGCCTGGTCTCTTGGACGAGCAACGGCGCGAAAGCAAACCTCACGTAATGCGCACCTGGAGATTATAGCAGCGACAGACGAATGACGGCCCGGAGAATCGGCGTCTCCCCAGGGGGTGGTTGGTCGTTCTACCCCCAAAGGAGGGGAGAATTAATGTGCGGTGCGAAGCAAGGAATTCATTCCCCCCATCTGCCCGCGCGATACGAGGGTCGGGATAAATCTTGTGTTGTTCCCGCAAAAGCCCGGAAGGGTTGAAGGGGTGAGACGAAAAACCTGGAACTTTTCGAAGATATGGTTGATAAGGGGGGGGGGAGAGCATAAAACGCTGGAAGGTAGGGTTGGAGCGGGATAAACGAAGGGGTGGCCCCTGTGGAAAGGGTAGATGGAGCGGGTTCACTTCCAGCTGTTGTTCCAGTCGCGTTGGCCTGGAGGAATTTGTCATCCTCTGGAGAACCATTACTCTCCGGGGGGAGGGGGGGCGCCTCCACGCGGTAGTCGCGTCATCTGCAGCAAGAACTGTTCCGATGATTTAGCGTCCGGAACACGACCCGGAGCCATGGCCTGGCCGGTTTGGGGGGTGGCGAGACAGAGGTGGTGTCGACCGGCTGCAAAAACCGCACGTGCTTTCTCTTGACTCCTCGCGATCTGCACGGGACATGTCTGCGTTCTAGGAAAGGACGCTCGCGGCCTTGGTCAGCTGTCTCCTACGCTTCGTCCCCGGGAACCAAGAAATACTTGACCCTCCGACCGACCGCGGCCATCCCTGTCACTTTCACAGAGTTTTTTCTTGTTCGTGGCAGGGGATTCTAGCGACGTAACCTGGACCAACGTACAACTTCATGTTTGAAGATAGCAGATGGTAACCGCTTTAAAAAAAAAACATACAGGGACACTCGGCAACCCTCGAGTGTTTTCTCAAGCCATTCTTCATGGGTGTCTTTTACCAGGACGTCATCTCGCGAGTATCGTGGTTAGAAGTGCGGGAACGCCAAGGACGACTCAGGCATGTCCATCAGATGCCTTGCCATTTTTACATACAAGACATTGAGCAGGTGTACAGCATTTCCGTCATCTCAACTTACGAAACTATCAGTGGTAGACTTATCATTTCTGGACTAGAATAAATTTAGAAATTTGATGAATGTCACTGTACCGGAATGTTCATATTTAATCAGTGCTCTGAAAACTCTTTAGCAATTGTCTATTTAAAAATAAAGGTGTATTTACATTAAATACTTTTATAGAAAACGGGAATATTATTCGGCCGTAAACGGTTTCTTATAATCTGTTCCCTATAAGACGTCACTCGCAAAAGTAGACAAGTTTTAGAAATTTTTTCTGCGGGATTGTGTATAGTTATTTGGTTGTCTAGGTAGACGGTGGCCTTAATTTGCCCGTCTACTAAGAGCACGATATTCGTAAAGTGTGTTTGAAGTACATGATTTAATATAAACTACAGAGTGTAAAAGCAATGTGTTTTCATATAAAAATTAATTATATTTGAGACATGTCAGAAATACAATAAAAAAAATATTTCCGTAATGCACATTGAAACCGTTAAACTTGCCATAAAATAAGTTTAAGTACTGATATTATAATTTAATATTTGGAAAACTTGCATAATGACTGGCTGATCGGCAGGTTTTCTTGGGGTCTCCCGTTTCGCTCGCTCTTGCATTCCGGTGCTGCTCCTTTCTCACCTGATTTCAACCTCATCGGCTCTCAACACCTCTTGTTAACAGCCGCCCAAATCTCTCAACTATTCCTCTCCTTTTATTTTAATATGATTGTGTGAAATTATATAAGTTATTTCATTATTGTGTAGGTTATTTACTCAATCCTGTCAAACTTTTTCCCGTTGCCGGTGGAAACAAAGCCTTCACCAAAGTTATTTCATATCTCGGTAATGGTGGCCCACATGTTTTTATCTCCTTTTATTTTTCATTTTGTCGACGCTCTTCTGACACGTTTCCACCTCCCTCTTAGTCACAGTGCGAATAATCACAGCAATAAGCATTAGAAACGTGCCTAATCTTACAGTCGGCCACTCTAATATAATATGAGTTAAGGTGAAATGTGGGTAGAGCGTATACGAAATATTAGCTGGTGTGAAAAAAAAAGAATGCCGATAAAACCTCTACACACTGAATGAAATTCACCACATTTCTCATATCATCTTCGTTCGAAGGGATCCCAGTTCACCGGAGTCTGGGATTGATTCAGATACCTCGAAAGTTAATGCTTATATTCTAACGTATGTTAACTGACGTGAAACGATAGTACTAGCTGGAACTGCCACGTACACCACAATGAATGTATCAAACAAAATTAGATGTGAAATGTTATTCGGATCGTATTAGCACAAACGACGCCAGAACTCACAAGATACCTACAAATGTAGTTAATTACCCGATTAAAAAAAAAATTGTAAACAGATACATGACTGTTTTGAGGGTTTTATTGGACTGTGTCCATTGCCGAACATGAGATCAAATAAACATGAACAGCCTCAGCAAGACAAAAACGAAAATATCTTTAACAACACCACCACTGAGAGATGATCAGGAAAAGCAGTTTCCTTGTCAATAGAATATTAAAACGACAAAAATACGGACGAACAAATTATTTTTTACAAAACAGGACAGACAACAAAAGCAAACCAAATGAGAATACAACGCGATGACGAAAACGAAACACCACAAAAAGGAACAAAACAAAGCAATTAAAAAAACACAATATCACTATTCACAGCTGAACTATAAAAACTCAAAACAAACACGAAAATAAAATGAAAACACAATGAAACACAAGTCGGTAAAAGTATTCCTTGTCAGATAATTAAACCAAATAAATCAACACTACAATCGACACAAAAACCACCCAGAGGAAAGTATATATAAACCAACAGAGTACATAGAACTACAATAAATAATTATAAGTTTTCACGACATTTCGAGGCCTGGAATCTGTCAGCTTTTCCTGATTAACTGTCTGTGGTGTTGTTAAAGGTTTTTTTTCATTTTTGTCTTGCTGAGGCTGTGTATGTTTATTTAGTCTCATGGTCGGCAATGGACGCAGTCCAATCACACCATCATAATAACACGAACTCACCATTGCCATTAAATTTCAAAGACAAAAAAAATATACATAACTAGCTTGCCTTGTTAAAAATATTTTCATTTGTATTAAATAATTAGTCTGAATTATGATAAGAAATTTTTATTAGCAATAGAAATCACTACAAATAATTTAAATAAGAAATAAAATACGTCATAGTAGGCATTTTTACTGGGATATTTTTAATTAAACTTATTTTTATGTGGCACGTAGGTTGGTAGGGCTATTACGTCTCGTCGAAAGCAAGGTCATTAGAGACGGAGCAAGATGCTCGGAGAAGCAGGAACATGGCAGGAATCGGCCATAAAAGAAGAATGATTTACTGAATTCTGATGTCATCTACCCCCCCCCCTCCTACGGGCGCATTAACTAGTACTGTATGACCCTCTAGGGCACCTTCAGCGGAGTTACTCGAAATACTAAGAACCTTTTGGGTTTTGGTCAGCCGAGCCATATAAGCCCCGATGAATGAGCCTCTATGTCCGCACGATACACCCACGCGTAAATTTTTAAGATATCAACAGTGGTAAACAAACATAATTACGGGCTCGCAGCCCAGTTCAAACATAAACACAGTGGGCCGCCCACCCGCTCAATGATTGAACTTAAGTCTCTCGGGCTGCAAACTAGATTTGTAAATCCACACAAACGAGTTGTGAGACTTTCATTTCTGGGTTTGTGACAGCACTGCCTCCCCTGGTCACATGGAAAGAATTTGTGTTTTTTTCGTGAAAATAATTCGGATCAAGGTAGTCTCTTCAAACCTCTGTGGTTTTCTAGTACTTTTGTGATTGGGTGACACATTCGCAGCTTTTCGCAGGCGAATAACGTACGGTCAGTGTCAGCACAGAACACAGCAGGCGTCTCTTTGGGTCAGTCCAACTAGATAATAGTACCTAACACGTACTGCAACCGGCTGGGAAAGAAAAGTTGCAGACGTGCGTGAGACTTTGAAACCTAACATGCTGTCCGACAATGTTTGCTGTAAATCACCGTCTCCTCATACGAGAGATCTGCGGAGTGTCCGGCAACCTTGAACGGCCAGTGATACCATGTACGTGCGATCGTCGGTACGACGAATGACGGCGCCATAACCAGCGAGTACAGAGTTCTCAACCACCGGGAGAGCAGAGACAGGCTGGACGGCTGGATTGTAGTGAAGTTGGACTTGATGCGATTTATCTTTCTTTTATTTGTAATCAACTGTCGTCAAGCCCTGTCAGTGTTCTACTTCCAAAGTATTATTTCACCTAATGCAAATAAAGCTAGAAAATTACACCAAAGGGGTCATAACATCGCATTTTTGCGTACTCCGATTAATAATATTTTGCAGGGAAACTATTTCGTATTGGGTATTTTCTCTCTGTTATTATTGGTATAAATTATGGGTTAATAAATAAAATATTATAATACATAGGCTAAGCCAAATATAATAAAAAATTCAATATAACTAAAAGTAAGATACTTCAAATTAACAGAGGTATAAAACGCGTGCAATGCGTCACACAGTTAGTAAACAACTAAATACGTAATAGGTAATCGGATTTTTCAAAGTTGTTATTTTTTCCCTTCGAAAGTGTGAAAATAGCACGAATAGACTCTGAATGAATATTAAGTGACTATAGCTAGTGTAAAAACAGGGAAATAGGATTTAATTATAATTAAAATTTTGTCGTCAAAATTGCAACCACTGATAATAATATAAATGTTAATAGTAGAGATAGGCAGTTGCAGTTTCTAAGTAATATATTCGTGTACTTTATTCCATTATGAATTAATTAATTAAAATTTGATATTTCATATTTATCAATACCCCCATCCCTCGCTAACTTAGATAATCACTGGCAATTTCTCACAATATATACAAAGTTTACGAATCACAAACATTACTGCGTTTCTCTTATAATTTCAATTTAGAGGACATCCCTTGCAATATTTCTTTCCTGTTGGCAAACCTCTGAAACGTAACTTTGATGGCGTATTTTTTTTTTCTCTCACGGAGTCACAAATGTTTAAGAACTTTTAACCCGCGGATCCCCTAACCGTTTCGGGAAGTGCGAGGGCAATTTAGATATCGCCCTGGAACACACCGGGGCCACGCCCATTTTTCTCTCCCGCAGCCAACGCCCCGTCCCGCCCGGAGAACTTCCGGCGGATTTGCCCGCACATCAGTCAGCTGTCACTTCCACCCCACCACCCTCCACATCCACACCCCACCACGTGTTCGCATCCCCTCAACAGCACACCGCCCCTCCTCGCACGCCGCCAACCCCTTCCCCCATGTCCTTCCTCATACCTCGTGTTCGTATCAACCAACCCCCTGAGCGGCGTCAGTCGCACACCCCCTGCAGGGCAGGCCGCAAGGCAGGATGTCGGGCCGGGAGTGGTTGTTGTCAGTGCTCGCGACCCTCCGCTGTCACGTGCCAAAGGGAGGGGTGGAGGGTGCGGAGTACGTGATGTATGGAATTCTGTGACAACGCCGCACGCGCGGGGGGCATCGTGTGCTCTGGCAGCTTGTGAAAAATAAACAGTCTGTTAGACAAGACCTGAGATGTCATTCCAGAGTTTCCTTTCCGATTTGTCTCTGAACAATAATTCTTAATTAACTTTTTTTCTTCAAAAAACCCCTTTCTTATTTTCTGTTAAGGCATAGTTTCTAAAAGAAAAAGGGAGGGTTGCCTTATGGGGGGTAGTAGACTACCCGCCTCTCGCCAAGGTGGACCGGGTTCGATTTCCGGATGTATAACTCGGATGTGATGTTCACATGTGGGAAACGTGACGGACGTTGCCGTTTGCCGGGGGGATTTCTCGGGACGCTTCGGCTCCCCCCCCCCTCTTTTGTATTCCCTCCGTTGCTTTTTCTCCACTTCGTTTTACACTCACTGGCTCTCAGGACATCTGTCAATCACCAACCATATTTTCTTAATTTTCCACTACAAGAAAACGTTTTACGCTAGGCACGGAAATGTTTTCATATTTTAACGTTGTATAGATTGCCCTTTTACAAATAATACAGACCAGAGTGAAGATTGTTGCTGACTATGTGATGAATCTCAGGGGAGAGTACGTGAGCTGCAAAATAATTGAGACGTTAGAAATCACACCTGAGTTTCACTTCCGATTTTACTTTGTAGAGAATTGCTTTTGTATTTCACCATTTATTTTGTATATAGATATAAGTTACATACACTTTCTTTTTTAAGGTCAAATGAAAACTGCTTCTAAAAAAAATATCGATACTCAAGAATCTTACTTTTGACGTTGAAAAAGTTAAAGTGGATTAGGACCTGGGAGTGTAAAGAACATAATTCAAGCAAAGGCCACGAGCATAAGAACGTTCATGGTTGCGTAAAATAATAAATTGCAGAATCGTTACTATACATAAAATTACTACCGATTTTTATTTCTGTTGAGTATTTAAAAATCTTAGATTTCCACGAGACCATACTTCGTGCATATGCTTTTTATAAGGTGTATATGTTATTTAAAAACGTTAAGTTTTTGGGGAACGTTGACTTAATGCTTTCTTTTATCTTTTACGCATAGTTTTAAACGGTTGAAATTATACTGGTAGTTCAATAATGGATAACGATAACCACTATGTATATATATTTTTAGCGAAAGGTGGCTACATTTACTGCAGTGTGAGTTAAAAATATTCCTGAAAATTGACCTTTGCTGTACAGAGGCGTCTTGGCACATCAGTTTCCCGATAGACCTTTTAGCAGTGATGGGGTAATAATTAGGCAGACACTATTACCCCATATGACTTGATTGGGTTTAATCTAGCTGGGTCATCTCAACCTCTGATTTATGGCATTTCATTAATCCTTTGTTAGAAGAGAATTTGCATCGTGTTCTTATTTGAGCGGGTAGCAACGATTTGACCCAAGCGCAGTTTTAAAATTTCTCTTGCAAATCACTGATTTGCTTAATGTCTGTTTTTCCAACCGCCTCTTTTGCATAAAATTGGTTAAATAAAAAAACCTGTCCCATCAAATACTGTTTTACTGAAGGATTATTTCTCATTTAACATAATCATATTTTCAGCCAACTTTAATTGTGGAAAGCATTTATGTTCCTATTTCCATGACAAGAAATCCAGCAAAAAACATGATTAATATTTTTTTAACTGGGTACGGCTATGTGATGCAGACAACGTAAATAGCGTGCGCTCAAACAATTACCGAGAATGTGAGCAAAATTAAAGTTTTATAATTTTTGTCAGGAAATACGTAATTAAAAAGGACGTATATATTAAGCCGCTGAGGAGAACTTTGGAATATAAGATACTTACTGCTGAGCTCTAACTGCCACTTAAAATGGCTACAAACCGTGTCAACCAGGGGTGCTTACCACACCCAGACACTGTGACGTGGCACACGCATAGGAAATACAACCTTCTCTTTCCTTCTAGGAGGGCTAGAAAAATCACACATAGCAGAACCAACGAGAAAATATTGATAGTAAGAAAGTGAAATGAAATTCATTACAACACATATTGAATAATAAATCCCAATATTCAGACAATAAAACTAAATATACATAATTTTTCAAAAATACATATTGTTGTCAATTTTTGTTTTTGTATGTTTCTTAATTTTAATTAAATACATATTTTCATCATTAAACCATCTGCTTGAGAAACGCCCAAGTAAAAAAAAATTAATTTGGCACTGGAATATTAATAGTGCTTGAGTGTGTACAGTATGCATTCATCAGGTCAACACTGCTAACTACCAGATATTTAAGTAAATAACGTTTGATTGACTTTTATTGTATTCATCTATCACCACAACACAACAGGACTGATCATGAAGAAACATTCCAGCTTTTTAAAAACAAAACAAGAAGTTACTGATTACTAATGAGCCTACTTTCCTCTACATGGGTGCAAATACATTTTTGATAAGTTCTCGAAAGCTTAGATGGTAGGTAGGCGTTGACATCTCATTGACAGCAATATCATTGAAGATGAAACCAGAAACATGCAAAACAGTACCAAGACAATTAAAATACACGAGTTACTTAAACTGGATTTGAATTCAGAAAAACTTGTAATAAGCTAGCTTGAAATTAACTACATCACGGAGGTAGGATTCGGAGCATCAAATTCATATGTAATCAGCCTAATATTTTTAATATAAAGGGAAAATAAACGACTGAGAAACAAAAACACATAAGTTTACATGGCCTACAATAACGCTACTTGTGTGAAAAATTTGGTGTAAATCGGTTGAATCGTCTCCGAGATATGGCATATAACCCTTATTTTCTTAAACAGTGCTATCTTGCAAAATTTCTTAAAAAGAGGCGCTCTACACAATGTTCCTAATAGATAGGCTAATGTCAGCATTAAATGTGTGATTTAAATTGTTAAATATATATGCCAAATATATCAAAATAATTATATGGCCGCCATTTTCAAAATCATTTTTTGACCCCATTTAAATTATGTTATTTTTCATGACCTGCTGTATGTTGTGTAAAATTTTGTGGAAAGTAGTAGAATTATTCTCGCAATTTTGCAAAATATTTAGTTTACTCACCGGACACAACTTTGCAGAAATGCAAAAGAGGATCTCTGTATGCATAAATGATACTTTTAATTACTATTGTTTGCGAACAAAATTTGGTTGAATTTTTTTTAACATTTCACAAACATAATAAATTAATCTAAATTATTTATATAAACCCCATTAAAACATGCTGGTCGCACATAACACATGTTATTTACATAATGTAATTTAGCAATACTTGAGTTATATGTTGGTATATTGAATATTGTTAGATTGAACAGTCCTCGAGATATGGCATAAAACCTCCATTATTCATGTGACAATCTTCATAAATAGAGGACAAAAGGTTTACGTATTGGCATATTCGACGATTATCATAGATACAATATACAAAGTTAAATTTAAATATGTAACGTTGTTTCGTAAGAATAGTACACCAAGCTTAAATGTATGTGTAGGCGCCATTCAGAAAATAAAAGACTTAAACACTTTAAGTACATAAATCAATATGGCCCACCACACTACAAATACTTCGGCAAATTTGAAATAAATCGGATGATAGTTTCCGGAGATACAGCATAAAAACTGTTTTATTTAATGTAGTGCTATCTTATGAAATTCAGGATAAAAGAAGCTTAGCATGGACCATTTTTATGGATATAACTTATGCTGTCAGCATACAAAATTAAGTTGAAATTTGTTTTGCAGTTTCGTGGATAAACAATTAGGAGCTAAAATGTTTATATGGCCACCATTTGAAAATAAATTTGTCTAGAAGTTTCAAAGTTCACCAGTTAGTATGGTCTGCCATAGTGCTATATGTTTGCGAGCTTTAGTAGGGATCAATTTTTTTTTCGGAAATATCACGCAATCATAAATATCCATGTGATACTATTTTACAAAATAGCTGTTAAAAGATATTTGTGTGGACTTACTTGATGGTTGTAATATATACAGCTAGCAAACAAAGAGTCGTTGTAATTAATTGCATGGTATCGGCGATATAACATACAAAATTAAAATAGTTATATGGCAGCTATTTTGAAAATAAGTGACTAACATACCTTAAACATATCAGTTAACATAACCTACAGCAGTACTATTCCTTTCTCATATTTTGTAGGAATCGGTCAATTGTTTCTTGAGATATAACATGAAAATTGTATTTATTAGTGATGCACTATCCTATAAAAGGGATGAAAAATGTGTTTCCGTTTAGACACATTTGATGTTTGTTTTATATACTCACAGCATACAAAGTAAAGTTAGAATTAAGTATATTGTTTTGAAGATATAGCATATTATGCTAAAGTAGCTATATTACTGCTATTTTGAAAATAAGTGTGTGACAAACATGAAACATATTTTAACATATAAATTGCCACAGTACTAGACCTACTTGATTGTCAAATTTGGTAGAAATCTGTCAATTGTTTCCCGTGATATTACAGCAAACTTTATTAATTCATGTAGCACTATGTTACAAAATAGCGGGAAAAGGTGTTTGTTGTTTGGCTTATATGATGCTTGTAATAGATACCGCCAGCCTACAAATCATTGTTGAAATTGGTCAAATGGTACGGCAGTTATAGCAAATATACCTAAAATATTTGTCAAATAGCAATTTTGAAACAAGTGCCTAATTAATTACAATTACTTATATTTTCCTGGCATATCATTGTATTACGTATGTGGAAAATTTGGCAAAATCGGTTGAGTAGTTTTCGAGATATAATGTAAAATATTTATTTTTTCATGTGGCTGACAATCAACAATTTTCTACTCGGAATTTAATGCTTACACACTAGCACTGTAATCATACAGAATTAGGTTGAAATCGGTTTTAATGGTTTCCGGAATATGACATATCACCCTATATTTAAAAATATCTGCCTTTTTGAAACAAAGGTGTCCTTACTTAGTACTATATGTGTACTGTGTTTGTTGAAATTCAGGACAGGCGTTCAAAAATTTCATTGGGGGGACACACGCCCAGACACATACGCATACACACGCACTGATACATTGACTTCAAAGTGATCTCATAAGCCCTTCTTTCCTTCGGAAAGTAACCTAAAAAATCTAAATAGTTGCAAATGATTGTAGTTTTTACCTTAAGAGTGCGCACTTCGTACAAATCACATTTAAACGATAAATATTTATCAAATGACGAGCACTGCTACCATCATTGTCAGCTTATGATACACTGCACCAAGTTTTAGAAGATTTACTCAGTATATAGGCTGTTCACGGTAAAGTGAGCACTTAAGGAGACCCTAGTTAATTTTACTTTTATATTTCAGCTATTTTTAATTTTTTCACCACCTTTTTAAATAAATATTGCCATGTAAGTGACAAACACAGTGTGTATATTCCACCGCACTCAGTAGGTAACGTATAAGGCTAAATTGTTAAATAGATAGCCAAATATATCAAAATAATTATATGGCCACCATTTTGAGAATCATTGTTTGACCCCATTTAAATCATGTTACTTTTCGTGACCTGTTGTATGTTGTGTAAAATTTTGGGGAAAGTAGTAGGATTATTCTGGAAATTTAATATATTTATTGACTGTTATTCCAACTGAGAGGGATTTCAAAAGTCTTCCCTTTACAATGAATAGTTTATACCTCTCATCAAATCCTGGACAGAAAATATAATTTTTCAAATGTCTTTGAAATTAAAGTCTTCTTCACTGGCCATGAAGCTTTTCCTCTTTTACTTTGCTTTTGCACATCTCGTGGCTTCTTTTTAGCCTACTTTCCGAAGGAAAAAAAAAAGGCTTATGAGATCACTTTCCTGTCTGTGTGTTTGTGTGTGTGTGTAGACGGGAACATAATCCAGTTCGAAAACTTAGCTTTCATTTGTCGTAGAAAGCCTTCTGTGTTCTTTGCTGTTTTCTTCGTTGAAATCTCTAGAATAATTTATTTATATCATTACAAATGATCCTCCGTCGTCATCCGTTGTATTTCTCCTTCTGTTGCTATTTTTTTTTCATTTGTTATTAATGACTTAATTCCTCACGCGGAATAATTTGAGTGAATTTATACGTTTCTTGACTAAAGTTAATCTTGACATGTTATAGTAAATCTGTGTGTTGCAACGCAATTTCGATTCAGTTACTTCTCCAACTCCGTTGCTAAAATCAATTGAAGAGCATGTGATTCCGTACCGTTCTTAACGTCTTTCAAAAGACAAATAAAATATTTTACTTCAGTCTGCTGCAGCGTTTTTACCCGCCGCTCCATGCGCATCAAATGCGCTGCCTTACTGCAATTCACAGCAAGCAACCGTTCTTCACTGGTGGATCCAGGTCAGCAAGGATCACCTGTGCTCCGCTCCCCAAGAGGTCTGTCGCGACGTGTCGCAAGCCGGGGCGAGTTGAACGATCAGACATACTCGCAGTGCTGGTAGGATAAATAAAAAAGGTTTGCAGAACGAAGGGTGGAGGTTTATACTGCACGTCCTTTCTGGCGAAGCTCCGGCGAACAGTACATCCGCAGGACCGAGCTTTGGCCCTCCCATCCCCTCCCCTCCCGCACAGTATCAAACCCTGCAGCTACCTACCCCCGTCCTTTCCCCCTCGAACCAACGGTGGTGATTCATCACCAGGGCATTATCCTGGAACACGCCATGGAGAATACGTAACGGTCCTGGAATCTCTCCGNTGCTGCGAGCTGGACCACGCGGCAGGTCCCTCCCTCCCACACAACCCCCCTCCCCCCCGGCCGGCCGCATTCTAAAACACGACGTTTCGGACTTTATGAGTTCCGCGGGTTTCATCTGCGTGGAATTAAAATAAAAAAATAATAAACTTTCGTTTAACGCACTCGCGAGGTTAATGTAGAGGGCAGTTTATTAACTAACCGAGCACGAACTGAATACAAACCATGCTGACTTATAGGCCAGCTCCGGCTGGTGCTATGGGGGTCGGTATACCTGCCTCCGCTGTGGAAACTGGTGTACTTAATGTTATTAAATAAATGCTGCCTTTTTATTATATTTTTTTCATGACATCGAACAGAGAAATTTATGAAGCTGCAGTTAACGGTGAAATAGCTCTCGCGGTGTTGAGTTTAACGTGCGTATTCATTTCGAGTTTCCTGTTCAGGTCGAAAATAGCATACCAGTGACTAACTCGCTCCTGAAGCGGTGCAAAATTTACCTGGGGCTAGAGTACCTTCGCGTTCGAGGCTCAGAAGAGAGGCAGTGATAAGGACGGCACTCACGGGCACATCGAGTGCGCAATCGCCACTACGCGCAGGCTCTGAACTGGTGGGCAGTGTTTCCGCTGTGATGCGTGTGTCTGAGGAACTTTAAACGACGACCCTGTAATTAAGTTCGTAGGATATATGTAGCGAAGTTCAATACAGCCTACTGTTGCAGTTTCGCTCGTGTCCGTGTACGATTAGGCTATTCGCGGTAAAGTGAGCAGTTTCGAAAGCGCTCTCGTTTAGAAAAATAGTCAATAAATGTAATTTATTTTAGCCTTATATCTTAATTTAAGAGCCCGGTGGGATATACACACTCTGTTTATTACTTTCATGGCAGCATTTATTTTAAAAGGTGGTTAAAGGATAAGAAACGGCTGAAAGGAAAAATAAACTAGGACCTCAGCAGTGCTTGCTTTACCGTTAACAGCCTCAGAAGTCTGAATACTTCGTTTCTAACGACGTCAAAGTGCACCAAAATAATATTTATATAATGATCATGTCCTCTTTTGGTGTATTTTTTTCTATCGTAAACAAATATATGTATTTAAAGAAGTTACCACGCTCTTGAAGCGCCTAGTTGACCATCACCTTAAGGAGTTTATGGCACGTGTCATAAACGTGCAAAGGGTTACCATATCAAAAAAATAACGGACACTTAAGTTTAAGGTACGGACAATACCACTGCGTGAAAGTTACAGTGCTTCAGAACAAACTGTTTTGACAAAAAATACTTAATGAATTCGCAGTAGTTTTCCTAGCAAGAAGAACAGATGAATACCATGTGAGGTTATGATCTTATGGCAACAAACTTAGCAGCTTGATGTTTACGTGGTGTATTAAACGCATGTTTTAATTTTTATTTTGGAAATTGTGATGTAAATGTTATTTTAATTGTTTGCTGAAAGTAGAGACGTATTCTGATTCATAGGCCTATATATATTTTTGTTAATAAATTATTATAAAATGTTTTTCATTACCAGAATAACGATTATATTCGTATATTAATAAATTTAAGTACCATTCGGTACTATTTCACATAACTGTATTTTGTGTTTAGTTGTAAAATTTTTATTTTATCGAATCTACAGAAATTATTTGTCACTTATTCCACATATAAAACAATTAATATGTCTGTAATAGGAAATTCCCTAGAGCAACATTCTATTTCCTGATTAATAATTTAATTAGTTCATTTGTCCGGTTTTACGGTTAAAGTAGGTTAACTGAATTTCTAATAAAATAGCTTATCTAGATACAAGGCTAAATTTTATTAAAATTCCTGTGCCAGCTGTAGAAGCAAAATAGTGATCATTACTTGGTAGGAAAGTGCCAGCTTTTTTAATGAAATGTTTTGTAAATATAATTATTCGAGTGTTCATTAAGAAAACACAAAACAAAATTATCTTCCCATTTGCATTATTATATTTTCCTCAGACAAAAAGCAGGGTAGTGGATTAGAAATTGGCAACACACTTACATTAATAAGCATCATTTTGGAATATTAAAATGCAATGCCCTTGCTTGCGTAACGCGTCTCATTTCAAATCTTCTTTTTGTGTCTTTTACCTGAAGTGACGTGTCCACATGGGAGGAGGGCCGTGGTGATGTAGTGGTTAGACTACTCGCCTCCCACCTAGGCAAACCGGGGAATCGTGCACGACGATACCACTGGTCAGTGGGTTTTCTCGGGGATCTCCAGTTTCTCACACCCTTTCATTCCAACGCTGCTCCATACTAACCTCTCTCCACCCTCATCGGCTCTCAAGACCTCGATGTTAAGAGCCGCCCAAATCTCTCCACTCCACTACAGATGGATCTTATGTGCAACCAGATATCAACGCAACAAGCTTTGTAAGCCATTGGGAATATGGAAGAACACAGAGAAATCCAAAATGTAATGAAAAACTTTAACTTAATTTACGGAGATGTAAAATCATTGCGTGAAACGGCCGTTGAATGTTTAATGGCGCTCTGACTGAATGGTTCCTTGCAGAATTCAAGCGAAGATACGGGCGCGGGAAAACTCTTATCCGGGAGCAATGAAACACTTTATTGGATTCGAGCCTCGTTTCTTTCGTGGACCATCTGTACACAAGTCACGTGAAGCGACAAGTAAACCAATTACCTTGATTACTTGGCTTGGCCCGGGAAGAGCGCGGAACATATGGCGGAGGAAACTTAATAAAAAAACACTTTCCCTCTTCCTTTCTATCTCTCCTTCGGTGCTACACATCTCAAGTGAAACATGAACGTAAAGTACGCTATGGTGATACATCCGCTTCAAATCGTTTTCAAGAGGAAGTTCTTATATGCCTTGTGATGTGTATACAGACTAATTGGGATTATTCTAAACTTCAGATACATAAATGTTTACTAGTTCGTAAGTATTGCCACAGTTGTATTTTTGCGGAATGAACTTCCGGACGAGGCGAGTACGAAACGTTAGCGTTAGTGATATAAAGTTAGAGAGATTAGGCAACAAATCATTAGTATTTGCGCCACTCCGTCCCCTAACAGATACGATGAGAATGTTGGCAGCAGAATGGCACTTATATGTTGGCCGTAACTTTCGACAGGCATTGCACATATGTTGACAGAAGCCTTGGACGTTCACTTGTACGCATAGTGCATCGTACGACTAGAAGCAATACGTTCGAAACATTAAGATCGTGATCAGAGTGGTATTAGGACATACGCGATCCTTGCCACCTAGCGGTTAGTTGCTGTGAACAGATTGTTTCCCGAGACAGGAACTGTCGTGCTAAACCGACAAGACAACGCCGTAATACACCGAAATGTCAAGATCACTCATGTTCGTCGTAGAAGCATCGAACCACCCACCAATGAGCGACATTGAACAGCGAAAATGTAAACAGTTACGTCTTCCAAATCAGTCACATCTGCATCAGTATTCAACAGACACAGGCGATGGAGGTAGCTTATTTCAGCAATTAATTTACTTATATTCTTAATTTTCATATTTCTGCACTGATGATCCGGAAATCCCTCGTTCTTTGGGCAGAAAAGATTATTAACGTGGCATTTTCACAATTTTCGGATAAAGATCATTATTATTAAGCGAAAAGTACTAATGCAGATTTTATCAGTTTTAACGACTTCAAGATATGTAGTTGTAGGGTTTCCTTTGGCCTAACTAATATAATATTCTATTAACTCGATCATTTCTACGTTAAATGTCATCTTACAAGATTAAATGTATATTTAGTGGGTTGTGTTTAAATATTTTTGAAGATATACGTATACCTAAAATATGTGATTTACCGTATTCAATCATAATAAATGACGCACAAGTATTCGTAACGTTTCTTCATTCTGTACAGTTTAGCACTCAGTGTTATGAAGTAAAAAATTCAAATAAAACTAAATATTTATTTTTACAGTGCTAGGGTTAATATAATGCTGCCATTGCCTACACTTTATTTAAGCATACTTCGCCATTTGGCCAATTTAATCAAGTTAGTCACGCAGGAATTGCGTCGCGAAATAGAGTTTTAATTTCTTTGTATAGTTACAATATTTTTGTAGAGTGGCCTTGAAATAGGTCAAGATCACGTGTATTGATCTAAACTTGTGGCATAACATAACCCCAGAGGATGCAGTCTCATAATGACATGCTCTGAGATTGTACTGGCCATGGAATATTTACTTCTCTGGAAATCACTTACCTGGCAACATTTACAGAAACACCGTTATGGACGCTATAAAAGTGTAAGTGGTATAAGTCCGTTGCTTTCTTTTTTGCAATCATACAGCCTCGAGATATGTTCCAAGACTCTGGTGCAACGTAGATCACCAACATCTCCGTATATCAACACCGAATATACGACCGTGATTGCTTGCCATTCCCTTCAAATAAATTACGGTCTGCTATAAAAATTCTTGCTGAACCACACCGAACACACCGAACCGGGACCGTTACTCGCGGACTATGGGATAGGACGGATCTGAGGCCACTGGGAATTCAAAATAAAAATTAATATGTAACGGAAATTTTGTTTTGTAACTCTAGAGTATATGTTAAGGTAATAGTTTCGTCGTTAAAATAGTTCAGAAGTTTCTTAGAGAAAGTCATGAGATTTGCTATGGAAAGTTCACTTATCCCTTGCTGGTTCTAACCGGCTTCCGGTGTAAAATGAAAGCGTAGTGGATTAATAAAATTTTGTTATTTTATTAACTTTACTTTATTGCCAAATACTTGAGATTTCATTATTGCATGGTTTGATTTTCCAGCAGGCTATACATCACAGTCATCTGCTCACCCACTCTGCTCACCCAAGGTACTATTTTTTGTTTATTTGTTGCTGCGATCAAGTGAACTCTTTGTACAGGGCTCTTCAACATTCGCTCACACTCGTGCCGCGGTGGCTTAGCGGTTAGCCTGCTCGCCTCCTACCAAGGCGAACCGGGTTCAATCCCCGGCCGGGCTCCTGCCAGATATTCTTATGTGGGTATAGGGCCGGACGATGCCGCTGGTCGGCGGGTTTTCTCGGGGATCTCCCGTATACCCCACCCTTTCATTCCAGCGCTGTTCCACACTCTCCTCAATTACCTTCATCAGCTCTCAAAACCTCGCTGTTAAGAGCCGCCCAAATCTCTTCATTCACTCACTCACATTCGTTCACACTGTTGCTTTCCTGCTTATAACGGGCTCGCAGCTAAACAGAGCATGTCTAAAAAAAACTGCCTTCCAATCATGCTACGAGAAAAGAACAAACATTTGAAGTCTACCTCGTCACCTAATTAATTCGCGATATACTCGCGGCTCTACTTTCTACACACCAACGTATGGTGGATAAACTTAACGTAGAGATAGGACGCCATAAGATCCCCAATCCCCAAAAAAGTATTAATAATCATATTAATTTTGTTTTACGTCGCCAAGTCCGAAAACAGAGATGTGAGAAATTTGTTCCCATAATATTGGTTTAGAAGTGAAAACTTGAGCGCTATTAGGAAATACAAGTTCTTACCATCACTATAGAAACACATGATTAAATGCATTTTTTCGCTTGAGTATTGGTGTTAATTGAACCCCCATACGCCAAAAATAATAACTAGTGTATCCTCTACTGTTGGCTGATATTTATTCTAATGAGTTGTTGAAAGAGTTACAGTATTTTGACTCATGTCGCATACTAGAATAGGCATAGCGCCGTTACCGCACCCTGCCATATTATTAATACACATCCAGGTCAGGCAGCTGACCACGAAACTTTCAACCTGGGTATTCACCCCCGGAGATGAACCGAGGCTCGAGAGACACAGGGAATGCTACGAGGCGAATGGCTCGGGGAAGAACCTTCAGTCACGCATGAGAAAAAGGCAGATAAGGCGCCACGACGATGGAAGCCGAGGGTGCCCCCGATCAGAATTTGTGCATACCACAGCTCGAAAATTAGTACCGTAGAAATCCCAGCGACACCCCTTCACCTTTCCTCCACCCTGGTTGGAGCGTACAATCCACTGGCAAGACACAAAATCGGGCGCAAACACGCCCGATTTACACAGGGTAACTTCCCAATTCTCTCGCGAGAAATTGCTGACAAAGGTAGCTTCAATATAGCGACGAACGAGTTAAATCACGAGCGCAGCCGAGACGGGAGGCAGTTGTTCAGTAACGTCACCGGGAGGTGGAGCAGTGAGACCCCCACGCCGAGAGTGATGTAGGATTCAGTCGAGTCAGTCAGTCAACCGAGTCCGGGGTTCGGACCCCGGCAGAGGCAGAGCCAGTGACGCAGTGTCCGTTGTAACCCGCGCCAAGAGGCGACAGACAGAAGCGATGCTGAGACGCGAATTTAGTCATTCGTGTGACGGGAACAGAACAGTCGTATCACCAAGTTGGGACGCGAATCGTGAGGCCGAGCCAGGGAGTTGAGTGGTAGCCTCACGAGAGGCCACACACCGAGAGGAAAGAGACGGCGCCGGATGGTGATGGTCAGGTGGGGGCTCGCCAGGAGCACCACATCGGGACGTAGAGTGTGATACCGAGAACGGGAGTCGAGTGGTAGCCTGGACGAAGGGCACCACGCCAAGAGAAGAGTCAGTCAGTCGTATTGTGGAGTAGAAGAGGAGACGCGCTAAGGTCTCCGACGGGAACAGCCAGGCAAGGTCGCAGAGACGCCACAATTCCCATTAAACCAACCCCGGACTTCCGAGAAGGGACACCGAGCTGACCCAGGTTGACCAACCAACGAGGACAACTCTCCAAAAGCCGCATTCACAATTAAGTAAAAACGTCTCCATTCAAGCAACCTTCCTCCCGACACATAGCATTCCGCCAAC
>NQII01003504.1:0-34001 GCA_002778355.1 Clitarchus hookeri | reverse complement strand
GGGGGGGGGGGGGCACCGTCTCGTGTGTGTGTGTAAATGGCCATGTTATTTTCAGTCAAATAAAAGACTTGTGTGTTAACAAACTGAGAATAAGAGTATTTGTTTACTTCTTTTGCAACAACGACAGATGCCCATTAATCTGCACCAAAGTACAGTAACTCAGTACCCTACTAGCCGCCATCCTGTACAACTAAGGTGGGCAGTAGCGTCAATTTATATCAATGATCATACACATTTATGTTGCAACAGCTGCTATTTTAGACTTTTAAATATTACATATTTTAATTATTCATAACATTACATTGAAACAACAAAACAAGACATTTAAATCGTCAACTGCAGAGTGTAATCTCGTAAGGTTTAAAGTACAAGTTATTCGATTATGTGGATACCATATAATACGAGGAACGTGTTCGTGAGCATCAAGCAACGTTATCTACAATTTAAACAACTTACAGCCGCTGTGATTGAACAGTCCCTAATTCCTCCCCCCCCCCTCACGTAATTGTCTTCTCTAGATAATCATATATTGTTTACTTTACGCCTGATTGAATTTCAAACACTTCTGCATGTATCTTCATAAACTATCATGAGATAAACGAAGGCAAGGCACACGTATTTTCTGGTGAGCAGAAGGTGGTTCATATAAGAGCCTGCCACAGTTGTTCAGTGTTCGGTCGGGTTCATATCGGTAATACACTGAGACGGATAGGTTCATTTTCTCTGCATGAATTGGTGGACTTGAAATTCTGTACCGAAATCTCCGCCGTGTTTCGATTATAAATGGCACCGTGATTCCCAGTTTTATAGTGGCAATAAAATTATAACTTCATAATCGCAAATTATTCATTTTTCTTAAAATATTTTCTCTTTCAAACTATTTATGTTCGGCAGAAGAGTGTTTCGTTTTCACCGAAATTGCATTGGTCACAAAAGCGAGCACAAAAGTAATTTGCCTACGTAAGACTAATATTACGAATATTACCAGGGTCGGTGACGAAGCATAGTTATATAAGTTGTCCTATTAGTATATAAGTTTATATACCCGTAACGACAATATATTTGCTATAGTTGCCTAAAATCAGGATTTATAATGTTTAATTAAATTGGTGGAATTACATTTTATATCACATAACTTTAACATGTGCCATACTGCAAATCCTTAGTGGTATTTTCACTTTACGTCAAGGAGAATGTGCAATAACTTCCATTGACTGTCTCACTTAGATTCAAGGAATATGAAACAGTTGTGTCTAACGTAAAGTCTATTATTGTGTTCAAGAAATGCATCGTTAGGTGTAGCTGGGTGACACTTTTCTCTTATATGAATAATAACTGATGAGGTCGAGGGCCGGGCGCCGATGTGGAATAGCCATTAATGAGTGGCTAAAAAATACTCATTACGAAACCATGTTTCAGCACTAACGTGTGAAACTTTTGGAAATTCCAGTGTTTTGGCTGTCACTGTGTCTTGAGAACGAACAATGCGTCGTAACGCCTTAAAGACGCCGTTGTATGCAATCCCGTAAAACGGATCAGTGCACGAGAGGTTTCATCATAGGTCTCTGTACTGCCATATTGCGGAATAAATGCAACGGGATGCCACAATCTTCGGTAGCATTTGGTGGCAGCGGACTTAGGAAGGAACAGTGCATCGTCGTAGTGGGCCTGGAGCTCTGAGATGGACGTCGGAGCTCACAGATTAGCTCGCCGTATCAGACGTCATTGCAGTGGTACACCCACAATCCACGTCTGGCAACGTTTTGCAAAGTGTCCAGGGTGGTTTCGGTGCTCCGACAGCAACACAGTGATAGTAGTGCCGATTGGCTGTATCAGGTTCGCTGTCCAAACATCAGTTTTGAAGGCTGCCGTAACAGCGAGCCGTTGTCATCGTCGCTTAAAATGGCGCCGTGCCAGAGCTGCGTGCGGTGAGTGACGGAACAACGTAATCTTCAGCGGCGAATCCTGTCTCTCTCTCTCTCGGCAGTGATCATCACCGCATGGTGACAATGTAGTCGTCGGACGGGTTCCTCCACCGTCGTGCAGCACCGAACAGCCCATCAACGTGGAGTCGTAGTTTGGCGTGCTACCAGCACTAGCAGACGCTTACCTCTGGCACGCGTTACGGACATGTTGATGACATGCCCCCGATTGGGTGAGGTACGCTGACCGTGACAATGCCGCATCGGCAGGGAGTCCGAAACACTCAGTTTAAATGGAATATTTTCCGGACACGTACATATCATCATTCTCAACTCTTTTGCAAGGATATACAGATGCTTCCTTGGCTCGTCCGATCTCCCGAGCTCTTGCCAATTGGGAATCTTAGGGACAGATTCCAACGGTGGTTGAATGACTTTACAACCCTACGAGCTGATGAACTGTGGACTTGTATCATAAACACATGAACCGCGATACCCAGGACATTATTCAGAAACTCATCAACTTGATGTCACGTCGGGTTCAGCGATGTATCATCCAACACAGAGATCCCAATACTTACAAATTAC
This sequence comes from Clitarchus hookeri, assembly GCA_002778355.1. Taxonomy (NCBI): domain Eukaryota; kingdom Metazoa; phylum Arthropoda; class Insecta; order Phasmatodea; family Phasmatidae; genus Clitarchus; species Clitarchus hookeri. The sequence continues at coordinate 31,491 of NQII01003504.1, read as the reverse complement.
GCTGCATTTTAAGCACCTGAGTGCTGTTTGTGAAAATTAAACAACTTTTTCCGCAGCTTTTTGTTTATCTAAGCATATACAGGATGTATCAGTACAGCGGTTACAAACTTTTAGGAGAGATAGAGTACACCTAGACGATCGGAAATCACATAGCAAGCAATGCATGGTCGGAAAAGCTTTCCTGGCACTTTAGTGACGACACAAAACACAAGAAAGGAAGGACACGTGATTTCTTCTTCTGGGGTTACGTCAAGGCACTGGTGTACGAAATTACCGTTAACAGTGTTGAGGAACTTGTTGCACGTATCGTGGCAGCTGCTGGGGAAGTCCGGGACAGGCCCGGTATTTTTGCCAACGTCAGATCTTCAATGCGCAGGAGACGTGAGGCTTGCATCACGGCCTGGGGTCGTCATTTCGAACACCTTCTTTGATATTTGCTGTACTAAGAAAATAAACATGTTTTCTCACCCTGTTCATATCCTTCCTTTCTTGTGTTTTGTGCCGTCACTACAGCACCAGGAAAGCGTTTCCAACCATGCATTTCTATGTGATTTCCGATTGTTTAGGTGTAATCTATCTCTTCTGAAAGTTTGTGACCGCTGTACTGATACATCCTGTATAGAGATAGGTATGTATTTTTAGCATTCCTTCATGGAGTTGCATTTTCTCTATCAGGCAGTGTTATATTGTTTAACTGTTACAGTATTGTACATAACTATTAAAATACTTATGTAACGACTTGAGCATTTAAAGCTTTTGTTTATGTTTTAATTTTAGTTTGAGTTGTATTTATATTTATTTTGTAAACGTAATTATTTATTTTAAATACCATATTCTCAGGTATAGCTAGATTTCTTATTCAGGACATCACCTTTAAATGTTTCTTACATATTTGGGTGTTTTTACTTTTCACGTATTTTGACAGTTCTATTTATTTTATTTCTTATGTGAAACTGAGCTCAGGTATATTTGGTAGCGTTAATTTTAATTTTTGTCATAGTTTTTCTCTTTGCATTTTACCTGGTTTTATCCAGCAGCTTTGGCCACGGAGGAATGTATAAATTACACGACTAATTATACTGATTATGAGGAAGTGACGTCTTTTAAGAATTTCCCTTTTAATTAGCGTCATCGTGTGAACCCCGGTGATTAATTACTCTCTCCTCAGACGCCATGATGAGCGGTATAACACCAAGTTTTCTCTGCAAGATTTGATTGTAAATTTGCAATTACCGCCTAACGTAAGAGTATGAATGGTTTTAGAGAGGCGTCAAGTAGTTATAAATGCGGGGCACGAAAGAAGAGGCAAAAACCGTGTAATACTTAGATTTTGAGTGCTTCAAGTAAGTCGGCAGCCGTCTTCACCAGTTAAGTATGACCTACAGGGCTGGATAAAAAGACTTGGCGTAATTTAACGCTTGTGTGCGACAAAGTTTTCTTCGTTATTTAGAATATCTCCAAATCATTTGCATATTAAAAGAATGATACTTGGACAATTTTTAATTTACATCTGAATTTTTAAGAAGTGTGTTAATTTTTCCACGGATATATTCAGAAGCCAGTAGAGGGAATTGTGTGTTCTTAAGCCGTGCTACATCTACGAAAATTTTAGGTATTTTTCTGCTAAGAAAAATTATGATCCCGTTCCAGTTTTGCTCAGGTAAATTATCTTTGGTTTGCTGAGATTTAAATAGGTGATTTAGTTTTCTGTTTCTTCTCAACTGAATATAATTTTAATTGGCAGTAAATTTTCCTCGTTTTTCATTAATATACGACTGCATACATAACTGATTATTTTGATGATTAATTACGAAAGTTGATTTTCACTTAATCTTATCAATCAATAAAATTTTCATTCTCTAAACTTATAATTTGTGTTATGCCCTTGTGTAGAAGTTGACGTAGCTATAATTGTATTATAAAGTGATTAAAAATTTTTTTTTCTGGGTTTTTCATACTAATAGTATGAAATTACGTCTAGTGTGCCTATATGCTAATTCAAAGGATAAATGTGTCATGGAAGTTTTTCTCATGAAAGTTTTTCCTTAATATATCACAATTACTGCATTATCTACTTACCAGTGTAAACAATTAAAATTATGACATTTTCGGAACAACAATTACGACTGTAAGCCAATTTTCTCACGCTGCATCAGCAAAAGGGACGCCGACCAGCGAGGCGTCATTTTCATCTCTGCTAGACGCCACGCGCATAGAGAAATCAAGCGGTACGGTAGAAAGTTATTCGATCATCACTTGCACGCCCGACAATCCTTCACACATTCTGCATGTAAATGGTTTTATTGCTTATAACAAAACAAGGAAATTATTTTATTTTATTTTCAGTACGACTGAATACACTTGTTTCCGACAAAACCAGGAATACTTTAGTTATCGCTCAAACTCTATATAATTTGGCACCCAAACGTCTGGGCCTAACTACCTGGCAAGTAAACAATAACACTACACTTAATAAAGATATATAAATTAATACAATGGATTTAGTGATAAAATTTCGTTAAACATTACTGGAAACTATAGTTACACAAACAGCGATTACAGTATTCATTTTGATTTCTTAACAAAAAATAAATTTGAAAGCAACCATCAACACTAAAAACCAAGAATAAGCAAATTTATTTTTAGCGAAAGATAAAATAAACGTGATCACTAATAATTCAGACATTAAAGTGTTACGTGTTGCCGGTCTGCATGGCTTCCCTTTCCCAGTCCCGCTCAAGCGTGCGAAGCAATGTTTAAACGACATTATCGGTAACCCGAGGAGCGTGCGGAGATTTACAAAGGCTTGCCGCTATGCGTGCTCGCTTCCGCAACACGCCCATCGGGACTCGTTCCACCTACGGTCCTTGAGATGAGTAATGTCTGGGGTTATCGAAACAAGAGTTAATAGTAGAGATAGGTAGTTAAATGTTATAAATAATGGCTGTTTGTAGCAATAGTTTAGACTTAGTGAAGCCTCTAGCGAGTTGATACAAAAATCTGTGTACTTTGATTTTACAACCATTCGTAGGAGCGATGAAATTTCTAATGTGTTATCCTGAGTGTCTGAAAAGAAATTAAGTAAAATTTAAACCCACCCTCTTAAACACACTGGACATTCATTCGGGAGGATCTGCCTTCGTTATTTGGTCCATCAATTCAAAAACACGGCAAGCGTATGGAAATGTTAGTAATAGATTACGTGGTCGATTGCTTGTCAATGACCTGCTTGTGTGAACGTCTGGTTCCGTCTGGCATGACCATATTAACATCTATAATTACCTTCTACCTCTAAATGATGTACGTGGGATAATATTACTACTAAAACACTGGAATATTTTTAACATGCAGTCCCTGATCCCACTTATACGGGCGGTTTCCTTTTATAACCTTTTGTAGTCAACCAAATTAAAACATAAAAATTGGAGGGAATTTCGTTTAGAATTTGTTACCAATATTGAGTCCAGGAAAGGCTTTTATATCCGATATACTGAGGTAATGGCCATCAGTGTCATGTTTAAAAAAAAATATATTTTTTTCCCAATTAATTCTGGTGTGCAATATTACCTTCTGCTGAGTGCTTTCTGTGCTCGGTATCACATTGCGAAACCTTTTTGTTAATACGTAGTGTATATATATTTTTTTGTCGTGGTCTACGCGAGAATAAAGTGGGGTGCGTAATGGAGGATATCAGTTTCACTCCACTCCCGAACGCGTGGTTCATGTCAGCACGCACGGGCGCGTTCGAGGCGCGAGCCCATTCGCACGCATCACGGCCCCATCACACGTCACCGGAGGCCTGCGTGATACCGAAGACGAGGTAAACAGATCTCGCTGTCTGCGCACAACCAATCTCTGTGTCCCGGCATTGAACTGCTTTTCTGCCAACACGTCTAGCGAAAACGGCATGGTTTGGTTTTTAGGTAGGAAAAAAAATTTATTTGTAAACAAACGCTTTGAGATGTATGTATACTTCCTCTAACCAATTTGTAATTGAGTTTGATTAAATTCAAATTGGTTATAGTATGTTGTCATATAATAGTGCTTGTCATTTAAAAATTAAGAGGTAAATATAAATTCAATCACTGTCAATCATGCGACTTTGACAGTTGTGTTCCTTTAGGGTAGATCAATTTTGGATGCATACGTAGAAGACGAATAAGCGGTCTACCTATCTTTAGTCTATGGTTTATTCTACTCAGATGAGGAACAAACCGTGATTTCTAATGAGAGAGTTTGGCATATGCAAAATTCCTTCCGCTAGGTGCGCAGTGTTCCAAAAGGTAACTTGTAATTAAAACTGAATGCTACTTGAATAATAAAAGAACAATTTTGCTTGGTTAAGATGAAATTTCATATTTTTTTAATAATTATTACGATTAAACTGTTTATAACGTTAAAAAAAAAATTGAAATATGGTACACCGCCGACACTAGCACTTACCTAGTGGCGAAACATTTTGGTTGCCAAACACACTACATTGATCCTCCCAGACTACAGGAGAAGTAACCTTAGCTGTAGTCAATATTTTAAAAATTTGGATGTTCCTGTATCAGTGACAGGGCCGTGTGATTTACGTGAATAAATCTGCGTGAGCGGGTAATGTTTTCTTTGAAATATCAGGAATGAAATGTTACTATAAGCTGTTCACGGTAATGTGAGCACATTTGCGGCCTTACTAAATTTTTCCTTTCAGGAATTTTTTATTCCTTAACTGCCTTTTTAAATAAATATTGCCATGTAAGTAATCAATTAAGTGTGTCTATTCCACCGCACTCGAAAGTTAACGTCTATGGCTAAAATAAATTATATTTATTCACTGTTATTTCAAACGAGAGGGCTTTCAAAAGTGGTTACTTTAAAGTCAATAGCCTATAAAGAAATTAATGATCGGCTTTCGTGGCTTAAATTGACATTTATAGTATATATCTTTCGTTGGCATCAAAATCAGTGTGCTATTTTCAACAACGTCCAAAATTTCCACCGTCGCCGTGGGCCCCCACCCGCACCTGGCACATGAACAGGGACAGTTCAAGTTCATGACCACATCATAATTGTATACCCAATCGAAGTAAACAGCATTTATTTCAATCGTGTTGTGAATCACAAAGTTATAGTGTCGGAATAGATCACCCTGAAAACGTTACATTGCCGTTTCCTTTGTGGCACCCCACGTGCCAGTCTGATTTTAAGGATGAGTTCACGTCAAAAATATAATCTGAAATTGGTTCACAAACACTTTTAAGTGCTTGCCATAATATAAATTATCAAATGTACCTATAGGCAGTGGTGTCCGCGTTGTATAACCCAACGGCTTCACTTCCAATACGATTCAAATTCGATCTCTGGCGAGTTCACGTTATGCTTTTGCATATTGCTAACGTGACAGACATCACTATTATATCTTGTGAGTTTTCCCTTTCCACCCATAATTTCTTCACTCTTGCATTCATTTGTTCCCCTATTTTCGAGTCTCTTCATCTCCAAGGCCGTTAAATATAGTCTATTTACAGTTTCTTCACACTTTTTGAGTCAAAAATGTGAAAAATCACCCCATGTATGACGTGTTTAGTTATTTCAAAACTGTGATAGGTATCGCAAGCGATTTACACCTCTGTTAACATGAAAATGTCTCATTTTTCGTTAAATTGAAGTTTTACTGGTATATAATCTATAAATCATAATAATTTATTTAAATTAAATATGAAGAAAAACAATGAGAAAACATGTGCGTTGGTAGCGCCTAGTGAGAAATAGTTATGCAAAATATAATAACAACTGAGGGCACACTGATTCGGTGCGTTGTTCTTTGGTGAAATTTTCTATACATCGTTAAGCTTAGTTTGCACGGGGTGGAGGAATATCCTGTAATTAGTTCTTTAGTAGGGCTTCAGAAAAGTGTGAAGTAACCGTGAATGGATTATACTAAGTTGTTAGGCGCTCTACTGCTGTATTGGTTTAAATCAAGGATATAGTATATTGGTGATTAATTGTAAACTTTCGAAATTCATACTGATGACTCAACTTTCGGTCTATTTCGTATATTTCCACAGTATGTAAATTACAGTCGTCTGTGAAGACTAATGAATTTCCTGTAAATATTTCATGAAATATTTTTTTAAACAGTAACTGACATGTCATTCAATTAAGAGAAATTGTGTGGATCTGAAACATAGACGTACTGTTATGATTGGGCCCATTCAAACTTCCTAACCAAGCAAAATCTAAGAAAAGGCGCCACAGAATTCACTAACGCCAACTAGAACGATTGCAGACATGACAGAATAATAGCGCGAAGACGCCACATAACTTCTTGAGTATCAAAACATCAGATTAAGAATTATTGCAGCAAGTCGACGGGGTATTCACACAAGACGCCCGGCAACAGCGAAGATGCTGATCCAAGAGCATTTCAGGGAAGTAACACAAAAACCGAAACAGCCCGCCTCCAAAGCAATAAGGGAACCAATCGGAGCAAAGTTCGTCAACAGTCACGTGGTGGGGCGAGAAGTGTGAAATAGACGTCTACGACCAGGACCGGCGTCGTCTACTACGAACATCAGACCAGACAGCGGCTGTTCCTTGGGCTGCTTCCGTCAGAGGGTCCAGGTTCGAGGCTGGGGTAAGTTCCCTTCCTTTATATGTGATCCTCCTTTTTAACTAACAATCTTCCTTAAGTCCTTCCCTTTCACTTTCGTTGAGCTTAACTTTAATTGAATATCACTGTATACTCTTCCAACTTTAGATCCAGTAAAGTTCTTATTAATCCTTTAAAACAATCCTGAGCTTATCCTGTTTTCCTTAAACTTAACCTTTCCTAAGAGTGTTATGAGTCACCGAGGCTCATAACCGTACGTAATTTACAAACTTGTCTGATAGTTTTGCTAACAGAAATTCACGGAAAGGTAACAAGAATGTTCTGCCACCAAATATTCTATTATCTTGTAATGTCGATGTAATGACAATCAATCCTTGTTTTTATAAATGTCTTATTCACTGACACCGTGATTATCTATCCTGATACAGCTGATCCCTCACATTTACGCATTAACACACACATAACCTTTTCTATTTCACTTTGAAATTTCAGTTTAATGGATAGTAATATGAGAATTTCTATATAGTTTCATTTTAAATATCTGAAGCCACTTAAAAATTAAACAAATACGAAACTTAAAAAAAAATTCGAACATTAAACACGTGCGTTAAGAAACCTAACTTTTTTAAAGCTTCAGCACAATTTGATATTACATGTGTACAAAAAATACATGAACCGAACGACCACACCTAAGTTTACCGTAGTTGATATATAACAATACAGACTTAAAAGCACCAGTGAACAAACTCTTTTCTATACATATAATGAAACTTCTGTTATTATTCGTTTCAGCACTGCTGCACTATAATAAATGATTATATATTTCAAAACGATGTTCCGCAGAATTCATATCACGAGGATGATTGTCTCTAATTTAGTTGCTAGTGATAACAAACAATTATCCTTTGTTCTCTCAAAGCGGGACGTATATGATCATATATATATATATATATATATATATATCCCTCATCAATTAAAATTTGACTGGAACTTGCAGCATTTTTAGCACTTGCGCATCGTTCCTCTCTATCAATATCCACTATTTATCTCTCTCTGTTTCTGTATGCTCGAAGTTAATTGGCTTCCATCCTTTCCCAACAAGTTATTTTTTTTCTTTCCCACCAAGTCAACTCCTGTTTGGGAGGAAAGGAAATAATTTTTTATACTTGTTACTTCTTTACAGGTTTTATCACGATGTGAATGGCTTTGTGTGGATATTGGCAAATTGCGTTAGCAACATTGTATTTGGATTTTTTATAGCCTTGCTTTAATAGTACATAAACGATTTTTATCCGCGTTTTTCCTATTTATATCTTTTCCCCGGAAATGTACATGGGTGAAAGAAGTTAAAAAAAATGGTTTTCATATTAATTACGTGTCAATTAATATTCATTCGCATTGCTTAGGAATAAAATAGAACTCATGTAGTATTAAAACTTTTTTTAGTTATTTGGTGGGGTCCACGGCCACTCGGTCCCCGGCACTAACGGGCATAAAATTTTCTGGCGTTGCCAAAATGGGGAAGGAAGGGGTTCTCATGTAGAGTGTAGTGTAAAATGCCCAGTGCCGGAGTGTTGTGGTTTACTCGCAGCTCTCTCTTTTATTTCCCTGTGTTCATTCTGCTGCGTATCCACTCCTATCAGATCTATACATAAAGTTAACTCTGAATCTCTGTTTGTGTAATTAAATTATTCTCATACGAATAAAATGGTATTAAATTTAATTAATTTTTAAAATTGTTTTTAAACTATTAAAATTATAAATACCTTTTACACTTATAACGATGGGTTGAGAAATACATTCCCCTACAGAAATTAACAAATGTTTTTGGTTCAAAACATAAATTCACAAGTGCGTTTACAAAATAAACACCAAAAAAATTGACATTAAATTATCAAATTTATAATTACAGGGTGCCTTCTTGAAAAATTACAAAATAAAGTTATAAAATATAGCTATAAATAAATATTCAAATAAGAGTACGAATAAATTAATGTCAGCGACGAGAGAAAACGTGACACAAAAATATTTTGTATTTAAATTGCTCTAAAAAAATATTTAAATAATATTTTAAATATTTTAATTGTGGTTTTTTAGAGAAATAATTAATTTATCAAAATATTTATAACAGAGTTTACTTTAGACATACTACACCCACCCCGTCTCACGTCATCCGTCTCTACAGTTAGAGCTACCCTCCTCTTATCCGTACAAGGCCCTGCCTCAGGCAGAAACCACATGTGGATTGTTTTTTTTTATATTTGGTGGCAGGAATATGTTTGACACACAGAGATTGCCAAATAAGCTAAATAATTTCTACTATTTATTTATAGCAAAAGAATGTTTTGTTTCCACCGTAGAGACGATGAGTACGTGAACATTAAAGACAATTTAGTTTCTTGCAGAAAGACGCCAGGATCAGTACAAGACCTGTGTCGTGGGATTCGTATCCCTCTCATGACAATCAATCTGTGGTTGAGAAATAGATAGGTGAAATGAAAAGCCTGAGAAAATATTTTCTACACCTTTACGAAAGTATTTCAAGGTAATAAACTTAAAAAGTTTCATTATTCTTGAGAATATCGTACCTTATATTTGTTCATTCATAAGTATGGTTTATTAATTGTTAATATTTAAAATTTAAAAAGAAATACTTATAACATTCTTATTTAACTTCTGCATAATTTATAGCACTGATGTTATAGCAACGACTGTATACTTATCTCTGCTGTGAGTGCTGGTAAGCTGTCATATGGGGATGAGCTCCGGCGAAGTGGTAGGCCTTGGACAAAGGCCCGCATTTGTGGTTGTCTGCCCTGGACTGCTCTACTGACGTACTGCTGTACTGAGGTACTGTTGTGGCCGGGAGTCCGATCTCCCGGCCGCTTTTTGCGCGACTCCTCCTCGGACTGACCTCTCTGTGCTGCGATATTCAACTGTCTCTGCGCGGTAATGAAGAACTCACTTGACTAACCTCTCGGCTCAGTAATAATGAACTGTCCCTCTAACGTGATGCAACTGACTGTCTCAACTGACTGACTAACATGACTAACCGACTGCTGGGGTGCGACCCCCCGGCTACTCGGCTGATTGACTGACTTCCTCTCTCGGCGCGGTTGATAGGACTCTCGAACTAACCTCTCGGCTCGGTAATGAAGAACTGTCTGAACCACTCCACCTTCCTTGCAGGGGGCTTATATGCTCGCTAGCTTCACCCCTTAATTGTCGGCACATGTCGCCTTGTTGGGGGAAAGGGTGAGGTGGTATAAAACAGAACAATGCCTTTCAAAACACCTGCCCTGGTTCCTGAAGGTTGGTGGTGGGGGGAAGGTGGCACCTTGCCCCTAGCTTACTCGGTCAGCTATTTCTCCGAGGTGCGTGCTTTCTGATTTCCTGCGAAATACACATGATTATTTTGTGATACCTCGGCGCTCAACTGATCTCACGGGCTCGCCAGAGGCATAGGGGATTAAGGGAAAGGGGGGGGATATGGACACGCATCAGTGACACGTGTCGACTTGGCAGCGAGTGTTGGCCTCTGCTCGACCTTTGCCCTGCGGGTACGACGGCTGCCACGTGTATCTCTAATTCCTTACACGGGTTATGCTGGCGGTGCAGAATAGGGGAGGGGTGGTGTTGTGGGACAGCGCCGCTCTCATACGCCTAATGCGTCACACGTCAATCTGTTCACGGTAAGATTAGCACTTTCGAAAGACCTGCTTAAGTCCTATTTGTATGTACATCGCGTATTCTTCCACCATATGTACAATTAATGTTACCATGTGCCAGATCACTTTATTTGTGCATCGGTCAAGGGCAACTGTAATTATTTTTTAAAAAGCAAACATTTCACAAAAATTTTTTTCTTAAACTTAACGCATTAAAAAAAAGTAAAATATTATGTTTCACGATTAACAAATGTTTACTTTACACTTCTAATTTACCGTTAACACATGGAACTACTTTGTCTCCATCGTTGCCAACTTTATTGGGCGCATGGCAGTCTACGTGACAGTTAAAATGTATGCAGGTTGGGACAGTGGCATTTTTCAAAGGTTATTTCAAAACAGCTCAATTTACCATGAACAGCATGTACTAATGAGAAAGAATGTATATTAGATATAAATATTATTTATAATTTACACTTATTATACACGACGAAATAATAATAGGTCATTTAGGAATGTATTTATAATACTGTATATACATAAATGCTTCTTATTGCCACTGGCCACAGTGACGTCATTCTATTTACTATAACATCAAATCCAAGCTGCTGCCAGGATATGACACAAATTGCTATAAAACAGGACAGCTTACATCAGTGTTCTGGGAACACGTTCACGGTAAATACCTAAGTAAAATTAGGAAGTTGTATTGATTACATTATAACCACCTATGGAACAAAGGAAATAAAATAATGTTATTCTTAATATTTTGTTCAGGAATAGGTTATTTAATACATGACAGATATAATAATATACTACGCTCATTTTTGCATGGTAAAATTCAAGATAGATATGAACTTTTGGTTATAAATGCGTGAGTATCCAAGATAAACAGCAAAATAGAAGATATCTCTAAATTACCTTTTTTTTTAATAGGCCCCGTATATAATTTTTTTTTTATTATCGCATAAGTATTTTGTAGTACACACGTAAAGCAAGAAAGTGAGGCACTAGAAGTAATTTTACAACTGTTTTCGATGAACATCACAAAATCAAGCCAGGGTTCACACACATTACTTATTGATATCAGTCAGTATATTTCTTACTTTAATAACATTCAACTGCTGTCCAAGCGTTACCACCATCTAAATATTTTAAGATTCCCTGAGAACTATAACTATATTTGCTTAATGGGACTGTGATGAAAAACTACCAGCATATCTGCGACATTTCGTTTATACTAATCGATAAAGATTCGCACTTATAAAGTGAATTTACACGACTCGCATTCACATCAAATGCTGAATACATCATTTTTTTTATCTTAGCACCCAACAGCTAAGTGGAGTGGCATCTCCGAAAGTTTCCTATTCCCAGCGTTGCGAAACGGAATTCGTTGCCCCACCCAGACGCACGCTCAACGACAAAAAAAATAGAAGCTGCCGCTTTGTGAGCACACTTGTGCCTATCATGTCCACAAAACCAATTGCCGGTGGGAAAAAAAGTCGGAGGTAGGTACAATCAATATTCCTGTCACCAAATCCCCTGTCCTCCTTTCATTGTCCACACCACCATCCTCTCTTCACGGGGCCACGGTGACTGGGTGGTTGGCCTGCTCGCCTCCCACCAAGGTGAACCGGGTTCAATCCCCGGCCGGGTCACCGGATTTCTACAAGTGGGAATCGTACCGTACGATGTTTTTGGTGAGCGGGTTTTCTCGGGGATCTCCTGTTTCCCCCGCCCTTTCATTCCGGCACCTGTCCATACTCACCTCGATCGCTCTCAGAGGCTCTCAAGACCTCGCTGCTAAGAGCCGCCGAAATCTCTTCTCTTCCCTTCCATTCCCTTTCCACTCTTCTGTCAGTCCGCCCTCTTCTACACCACGACATCCTACCTCACACACAGCGGAAGGCAGATATTACACTTCAGCACCCACTTGTGCGCTGTTAACACAGAGCAGGCTGGTACAGGGAGGGAGAGTTAGCCCCTACAAGCATCGTCAAACACTTCAGCGCGTGCAAACAATGCACGACACGCATTCGAATTACACTGTCAAGTTCTTTTGTACTTTTACTCGAAAAATAATTGGTAACCCTTTGGCCAAAATAATGTTTAGTAAGACAACGAAAACTTATCATGTAAAAACGTACAATCATACCAAGTATAATTTTAATATTAAAATTGTTTACCAACTTACTTTGTTAAGAAATGAGATTAAAATAGAATGCATTGTGCTCTTGAAACAACTTAATTTAAAAACTGCATCATATTCACAAAATTAAATAAACATACAGACGCACTGAGACTCCAATTCACATCACAATTAGATGTTTGTTGTATTTTATACGTATATGTATTGTTACATGGACGCCTAAGGGGCGTATCTGAATTCGTGAGGAATGAAGGTCTTAATAAAAACAAAATAACTAAATTTGATTTTTGATTTATTTACACACTTATTATTAAGAACATTAAACTATCTGTCTCCACCACTACTCTTTTTTTATTTCACAACGAGAGATAAATATTTACTATCTACTCCAAATCTAAATAACGTCCTACTCTAGATCTTCTGTTTGACTGTTGTCAATTAACTAATACTCAACATTAAAAACACGCTCAGTCTATCTGTTGCAATAATTTTAAAAGTATTTCACTCACGCATCCAGTCCAATAGTTCAGCCTGCAGTCGTACTCTTCACTGCTCTGATGTTCCCGATGGTCACTTCTCTCGCCGCGCGCATCTCTTCTCGCTCGTCGTCCTTTGCTTCATGCCGCAGCCACTTCATCAACTCATCAACTCCAGGCCCGGAGGCCCGACACACCTTTTATAGCTTCTGGCCTTGACCTGGAAGTTTCGCCGCACCCCTAGTCTAGCTGAGAGACACGAGGTCAGTAATCCAGAGCATTGTTCAGATGTCTCAAAGACCCTCGATACCCAAGGTCGGGAGCCTGATAGGCATAACATGCACGCTGTGCAAATATTCCTTAGAATTGCCCCCGCCGCGTCTCCAGTGGCAACTGATAGCGCGAGCGCCTCAATAATCATCCAACTACTCTGTCTGTCCTTCGCTTCCACTCGCTCGTGCGGGCAAAGCAGCGAGCGCGTAAAAGCATTAAATAGACGAGGATTATGATGTTATAGTCTATTCACGTTTTCTTTACACATTTTGAATCAAACATATGAAAAATCACCCTACGTATGACGTGTTTGGTAATTTCCTTATAATGCTATGTATCACAATCTCTTTATACCTGTGTTATTATAAAAGTACACTGCATTTAATGAAATTAAATTTTTACTAAAATTATATTTATAAATTATAATTTTTTTTTTATAACTAAGATGTATAAAGACAGTGAGAAAATATGTGTGTTAGTAATGCTAAGTAAGAAATAGTTATTTTGCAAAATATTATTTTACCTAGTGCGCATGTATGCGGTGCGTTGGCCCACTGATGTGATTTTATAATATTTGTTTGCATGGGGCGGGGTAATATACTGGAAGTAGAACTTTGTCAGGGCTTCAGAAAAGTTGAAAGTAACCTTGAATGGAGTATAAATCTTCGAAAGAACCGATTTGTGTAACTGAGAGAATTGGTGCACTTCAGAATAACATTAAAACTCTGCGGGCGAATACCAACGTTTTCATAGTTGCAGTTTTATAATTCTATAATATACTGTTATAAATGTTTGCACTGGGACGACAGAAATTTCCATACATACCTAAAAAAAATATATTAAAATATGTTCAGCTTAAACATTACTATTACAATCAGTTTTGTTCGTTGCACAAATATTGTGCGAAGTGAAATGCAGGTAGCTGCATAATTAAACGAGTTTATGTTTTTTTTTTTTTATAAAAGTTAAGTATAAGACAAACCAAATTTCTATACCCATATGAACAAATACTTTCTAACTTCAACTTCGCATCTTAAAGCGATTCGTGGTCGGTACAAACATTTGTCTAGATGCATTAAAATTACGTATTTTGTAACGCCACGAAAAAAAAACTACAAACGATACTGTTGTAATGTTGCAAAAGTTTGTAATTTTCCAAAGCAATTTTTCGTGAAATTTACAAAATGTTTTACAGTGTTATTTAATTTACCTGAATGGCGATATTGCAATGTGATCGGCCTGTTGGCGTACACAAAACCTGAGGGTTTTTTTTCTAGTTGATAATGAAGTCCTACTAGATCTTAATTTCGCTTTTAATACGGCACAATAATCCATTTATTTTGCTGTGTTACATTAACTGAATTGTTAAAATGGGCGGCTATGTATTTATTTTGTAGGCGAACCATAAAGTTTAGGAATAAAGTATATCACCAGTGCTACGGATATTTGCTGAAACCCGGGACATTTAACTGTGAGCCATATGTGTCGAGTATGAAAGTATAACTACAACAGGATGGCACTAAAAAAAAAACACAACTACTGTATAACTTTTGTGACAAAGCATCTTTAGTGCTTAAATGATCTCCATATTTTTTTCGAAACGCTTCAACAAATAGAGAAAAAAAACAGTTACCGATATTACTTTATAAAGATATATATTGCACAGCGCAAGCAAATGACACAACCCTGAATAAAATGACGTGTTTTTCGTGCAGGCTATTGGTGCCATCTGCACACTGACGCGTAACTGAAAACCCAGAATGATTCTGCAATGAATACTAAAATGATAGTATCGACTGAAAGGACGTTGCAGAAGTAAATAAAAATAATATGTGATGAATAATTGAAGTTTTGTAATGAAATATTTTGACAGCTTATAGTCAATTTCCTGTACTCTCCTCCTATGAAATAAGTAAATTCTATAAGCTGTCATCAAAGACGAGATGAAATGTATTTCACAATAGAAAATTTATAAGGGCCTGCACAGTCAACTCACTTGTCATAAAGGGTACTGTTGCAATATTGTCGTAGTTAAATTCCAGTTAAATCTTCTAAATATTACCAAATTATGTAAAAAGGTTTATTTATATATTTTTATTTTAAATAGATTTTATTATGATATTTTTAATTGCTTGTACGAATGTATTGTTCCTATTCAATAATTAACATTTTTATTGTTATTGTGCTCATCATTCAGTATTGACAAGGACATTTTTTAATACGCTCTTAAAGAAAAACACAAAATGTTACCTATAAAACCAACCCGCCAACTTCCTATACACATTCTTGCAACATACTCAAGTGTGGTACTCAAAGACTAATAAATTAGGATTTTGTGTGTTAATAAAATATCAAAGCGGAAAGAGTTTTCCTCTATGTTTTATAGCAATTAGTCCATATTTCCCTATGATGTAATGTAAGAATGTAAAAATTAAATTTTTGTTGGCTGTACCTTTCAAAGTAAGACGCAACTGAATTTACTCTTCGGTAATTTATCAGTTTGCAAAAAAAAAAATATATATATATATATATAACAAAGTTTGTAGGCTTTCGTGGCTTTTGGCTAAATAATCTTGATCTCAAGCTTTAGACACGCTGGAATACTTTTCCATTTCGAGTTTAAAATCGTGAAATGGCACCAAGAATGTAGTATTTCGTAAAACAACAAGAAGTTACCGATATAGCTAATAGACTATTTCCTCTACATTAGTACGTGAATGAATATGATGAAGTAGGCCCTACCCAAAGACTTATATATATGGAACACGCGAGTTAAAATATTAATATTGCCATCATTTTGAAAATAAATGTCTGACCCTCTTAAAACACATCACCTTATAGTTATGATTGTTTGGCTATTTTTTTGGAGATTGGCAAATTTTCTCCCGGAATATCGCATAAAAATGGACATATTTTACAAAATGGTGGAAAAAAGAGGCTATGTGTAGACACATTTGGTGGTTGTTATATACACTGCTGCCAGCATAAAAGGTTTCAGTAAACTTAGTTACATAGTTTCATCAATATAGAAAAGTGTTCATAATGTTTTCATGGCCGTCATTTTAAAAATTAATCTCTAAGCCACTTGAAACACATCGTTTTACTTTGCGTACTGTGGTATTTATTGTTACCAAATTTAGTAAGAATAAGTTGATTATTTCCAATTTAAGATACATAAATTTTACGTTTCTTGTGGGGCCATCTTACATAATGATGGACAAAAGAAGCAATGTATTAGCATATTTAATGCTTGTAGTTTATACCTACAGCGTACCAAGTTTGATATAAATTACTAAACCAATGCCAAATTTAACATGCTATAGCAATTGAAGGGCATTATATGCCAATATGTTCTACTATATAAACTAAAATTGTAGATTAGTGACAGCATACATCCCTAAAATAATTATCTCAATGATGAATTTTTAAAATATGAAAATTGATCTAAATTGGTTAAATGGTTCCCGATAAATAAAATTGCATCTAAATATTTTGAAAATAACGAAAATAAGTGTGATAAGTCTATAAAAGTAAAATTTCGTTACAAAGTAATACATGTGTATCGAGATTTATTTAATTAGGTCAAATTGTTCATTTGTTATTTGGTGGATTTGGTTTATTGGCATTCATCCCAGATTGTCATTCTAAGGAAAGGAGGCTAAAAACACAGGTTGCATACAAAATGTGGAGGAAACCAGTTGAAAATTTATCAAGAAAGGGCATTTAAGTGTAATTTTCAAATGACGTTTTTCCTGTTTCGCACACTAAGAATGTTATAAATTATTGTATTTCGCGCACGCATGAAGATCAGTTAGCAAATCAAATTTCGTAATAATAGATTTAATAATTTCAGATACTGTATATAGTAAAATTAAATGCAACCAGTCAACTATTACAAAAAACAAATAGGTCAGCCAATTAAAAAGTCTTAAATATTTATCCGTGTAGTAATAATACAAAAGTTTATTTCTTAGGTTTCATTTTGGTAATTAAATACTTGTGAAATTAAAAATGTTGTATATTCAAGGCGGTGACAAAAAATCGGACAGAAAGTTTCTCAGAGAGGCTGACAACGTGAAAAAATTATTTCAAATGAGTATAATATTTTAATAGTTTAGCTGATCGAATTGTCGTACTATAAAATTATACGTAATGACCTCATTTGTGTAGGCATATTTTTTACTTTAATATAATTAAGTTGTATTTGTGTGGTTTATCATTGTAATTCTCGGGTTCCAAATTTTGCGCTTATGGGTTGCGTATTTCCGGAGGTACGGTGTATAAATGTAATTAATTCACGTAAAGTGATCTTGCAATATCTCCTATCAAAGAGGCATTGTGATAATGTAACTTAACACTTGCAATACCTACTGCCAGCCTATCAACATTGTTTGAAATTGGTCAGGAAGTTCCGTTGACTCAATTTTTAAAATTAGTGCCCTATACCGGAAGTCGCACCTGTTTATAATGGGTCTGCCACGACATTCTTTTTATGCTTAACCTATTAGGGATCGGTAGTATTGCTTTCAAGATGTTAAGTAAGAGCTTTATTATCCAGGCAGTGCTATTTTTCTAAATGCCATACTGATGAAGTTAGGAATTCATGATCCAATTGGTTGAAATTACGAATTTTCTACATGGCATACTTGATTTAATTCTATGGCTTTTTTTTTAGATATGACTATAGCATACGGAAGTGCAAAATGGCCACAATTTTGAAAACACAAATTTCGCTTTGTCAAAATTTAGTAGTCTGTCGTTCTTACTAAGTACTACACGTGTGCAGACATTGGTAAAACTCTGTGTAGGTTTTGAAATTTTTCAAAATAGTGATGTGCGTGGGAGTGGTTAACGTACACTGACACAGACAAGCCTGTCCACACGCACACATATTTACAAAGTTTATCTTAAAAGTTAATATCTCGTTTGCAATACGGGCTTCAAACAGGCGTAGAACCGTATTTAGACACATCTGCATGACATTTCTAACAAACGTTATTTTTTTGTGTCTCATTACGTGACGGGTAATAATCAGCAGGCTACATGGTAAACACAATTTACACCATGAGAGATAATCAATTGCATGTTTTGGACACAAACTTCATTTAAAAACGTTTGGTTATTTTGGCAATCCGATATTACTTTTGGAATTTTTATCCTTCGTGTGCCACAAACAGAAAACTCCTATCTATTCAGTACACTACGGTGTCAAAAATTTACTGCCAGACGTAAACTTAAGAAAGCAGAGCATTCTTCTCCGCAGTTTACTCAACGTACACTGCAACGAGAGCTTTCTTCTACCTGGGTCGCCACTCAAGCGTCCCTTTCACCAGGCGGTCGTGACGGCTGCAATCCCGAAACCAATCTTACGTGACATCGCCGGTCCGAAATCCTCGGCAGCGTTGCCATGGCGACCAGGTACATTCCCTCACTGTCCTTTTCCTCCCCGCCCCTGCACACGTAGATACCCTATATAGCCACCCCTGCGTAATCTCGTGAATGTCATATTGCGCGTGCCGTTCCTACTCTGCTGTGGGGGCCTCGGAATTCTGGGAGGAGGGAGGGCGGAGGGAGGAGAATCTAGTCGATACGGTTGCTGCACACTTTCTTCTCGAGTGGGGTCATCGACTCTCACATCGCTGAAATATCCTCCCACACCACATCTCCCTCGTAGTGCTGAAGGTCACCTTGCTCCTAGACCAAGCTTGCTTGAGAGTTAGTGGTCCGGATGTACCTGCACACTGGTTGCTTCCGCGTTTACGCCCATCTCGGTGAACAAATATCCAGGGAATACTACACCCTGCAAGGGGTCGCGATGGCCGAGCGGTTAGGCTGATCGCCTCCCACCACGGCGCACCGGGCACAATCCCCGGTCAGGCCACCCCAGGATTTTCGTTAAGTGGGTATCATGCCGGACGATGCAGCTGGTCGGCGGGGGTTTTCTCGGCAACCTTCCGTTTACCTTGCCCTTGCAATCTGACGCTGCTGCGTTGTCACCTCATTTCACTCTCATCGGCTCTTAAGACCTCGGTGTTAAGAGCCGCCCAAATATCTCAAGAACAACGGCATCTTGCAAGTAAGGGTAAAATCCAATAATCTAAGCCCATATTTTTTTAATAATTTATAATTTGTTAAATGAAAAAATAAAAATTCGAATATGGTTTTAAAAAAATTGCATTTTTAGTGCTTGCCTGCGCAGTTTCGTTACGGCACCCGCCTACCCGGCGCTTTAAATACGTCGCAGAGTTTTTGAAATCCCCGTCGTCCCACGAAACTATTAAACGTGCGTCCAATATACTGATACATGGAAATAACACACACTTTAAACGGGGGCCGTTGCGTGCTTTCAAGACGTCACTTGTATTAGAAGAACAATTTCACATTACTCCAAAAATTTCTAAAGATGGCAAAATACACGTCTCAGATACGTACAAATCTACTCTACAGCCCTGCATTAAAGCTTCCTACAGACTTTAAACATAAAAGAAATTGGGTTGCAGCTGAAAGTCTCATAGGTACACGCAGTACGACGAGAACACTACGCACTTGTTCAGAGCCTTGCGCTTAGCGGCGATGGCGCACATGACGCGCGTGGCAGTGTCGCCTTTATCGCGCCCGCGCTTGTTGATCTCGAAACGTGGAGAAAAACTCCAGGTAGACGGCGGTCTTAGAAAGTAAGGAGACGTGTAAAACCGCTCAGTCCTAGTTTGATATGAGGGCTTTCATGGCGTGTAATATAGTCCCACTGTTTCAGATCTAATATAAATAGAAAGCGCGAGGACGGAAGCTCTGCACGCCGGGGGCCACGGTGGTGTACTGTGCATCGAGATTCGTCATCTTTATTGTAAGAAGGGAGTGTGGATAGTACTCCGAACCATGGGACTTCAAGCAGCGGTTCCTCTTTGGAAGGGGAGCGGTTGTAGGCTCAAGTTAGGGCGCGTCCTCTTTTCCGGTCCCTTCTGTGTTATTTCCTGTCTTCGACTCCCTCCCTAAGGCTCACCTGATCAACAGTTCATGACAGATATGGCAAACTCTTTACAAAGAGGTCTTGATTGTCTATGACGGTGAAATGAGGTAAGAATTGAGCAGCACCGGAATGCAATGGTGGGGGAAATGGAAGACCTCCGAGGAAACCCGCCGACCAGTGGCATCGTCTGGCACGATTCCCACTTGAGGAAATCCGGTAGTGACCCGGCCGGAGATTGAACGTGGTTCGCCTTGACGGGAGACGAGCAGGCTAACAGCTCAGCCACCGCGGCCCCTCTGACCAAGGTATGCATAGAGTAAAATAGGAACTAATTATTTTATACGGGGCTGTTGTAGTAAAAATATTATCTATATTTATTTCACAAGAAAAGATCTTGGTTTCTCCTTCTGACTCTCACTTTCTCTTTATATCTATTCTCTCTTAAAATAGAAACGTAGCTTCACACCATCTTACTTATGTTTTCACTTAAATGGTAGGTAATTCAGGTGTGTTCTGTTGGCTCATTCTTATGAAAGAAAATTTTTCGAAACATTATTAATTCAAACATGAGAGCTACTACTTAAAATCAAACGGTACAATATATGAACTGCGTAGAAAAAGTATAATACGAAGGAAATTAACAGAGGTAATCACTACATAGTATAAACGGAAGTCCCTGGCACGCGTCTGTGTGACTGTATAACGGCGCTAATCTCTAAAAAACCACTGAACGTATTTGGATGCGGTTTTTACTGATATGATCTGCATTTGTCGAGGAAGGTTCGCGTGTATTAAAAATTACCCTAGCTCTTACAGGAACTGACAATTAATGGTATTTAGTGAATCAAGTCGGGAAAAAAGTTTGCCGACAGCGCGCTCTCATGGAATACGCTGCCTAATTCTTTAGAGATATAACAAAGTCATGCACGAAAGAATTGTGTAAAATTAAATTTTCTACAAAACGTCAGCCATAGCATAAACTTATCTCTAATATATACGTAGTAATAAGCGTATTTACAATTTAAATTACGCAGTAAAAACAAACGTCAAATTCGCTGTCTTTTCTAACACATTAAGAACTTAATTTTTATCAAAATACATTAATTCATTGAATCCTTCTGGCACGCCACCACACAAACAAATTTTAAAAATTGGAGCTCCCATAATTTTATTGCAAAATATAAATCCACCTAAAATATGCAACAGGACTCGATTACAAATAAAAAGTTTTCGAAGTTATCTCATTGGAGGTTATAACTGGTTGCGGTACTAAAGAAACAGTTTAATACCCAGAATACTAATGATTCCCTCGGATTTACTTTTAATTTTAAAAGAATCAAATTTCCAATGACAGTTTGTTTTGGTATGACCCCAAATAAGGCACAGGGTCAAACACTTAATGTGACTGAAGTGGATTTGAGTGGAGCATGTTTTTCACACGGACAACTATACGTAGTCCTTTCGCGCGTCACGTCGAACAGAAATCTTTTTGTGCTGGCGGTCGGGGGCAAAACAATTAATGTTGTATACATATAAATTTTCTAATCCACTATCATATAATATTGTTATATTAGAGATGTATGAATGTGGATAAAGCGAAGGAGGTAGGTATGCCATGATCGTGGTAAATTGTGGTCCATAATCTCTGCCTTTCTCTCCGGGAGACAGGCGCTACGTGTATGTATGTATTTTATATATGATAGAAGTTTACAAATTTACTGTCATATAATATGGTTAATGTCTTTGCCCAATTTATTTATTAGTGTATCGCTGTAAAAATTAAATTACACCCTAGTGTATTAATACAAAAATAATAGGAGTTGTACTATGCAAAAAAAAACACACTATAAATAAAAATCGAAGCTTGCTATTGTCCAAAACTGTACATATATAAATCAATTGTAAACATTTAATCTTAATATTATTTTTATAAAATGTTACAGAATTGCTACCATTAATTCAGACTCTCCGATTAATCCTGCCATTGCTAATTTCAAAGGCATACTGTGCGTAGCTTACTAACTGAACGAGATACATAAAATAAACGTGAATGTGGCCAGCATAGCTTAAATTCCAATTACGCAAAGTTTTTCTACACACATTTATAGTTTTCTACAATATTGAGTTATATATTCACAAATTCGGCCACAAGGTTATGAATAAATTATTATCTTAACTTTGGCATACTAGGCCTATTTCGTAGATAAAACCAAGTAAATTAAATATTTTACAAATCAGGTAGAATTTTTTTTAAACCACCAGTCTAGAATTATTTTGTTATGCCCCGCGGTCTGAAAAGTATATGATAAAAATTAAGGATGAAAATATTACGCTCATTACAATTGGGATATTTACGATAGTTTGTAAGTGCTCTATGTAACGTAAGCATTTGTAAAAGTCGATTAATGTATACTGGAAAAAAATTGTGATTTTGTAAATTCAGAATAGGAAAAGTGCTAAGTTAATACACGCTTTATTTCACTACTTCCCTGTTTTGTCGCCGACACAAACACCGAAACAAAAACTTTTTGACTGATACGTAAATCACTTTCTGTCATTTCTCCTTCCTTGCGCACGAGACCTACTTTCGGAGAGTTACGAAAAGTTAAATGTAACTTCACAAAAATTTTCCAATATTATATTTTCTAGTTCAGTACGTGGCATGGACCGAATACTCTTTGTAAATCTTTAAAAATCACGTAACAAGGACTTAACTTCCGTTCATTTATATACATTGTTAGAAAATAGCTGAGTATTGCTATTATATGCTATTCGCGGTTATTTGAGCACTTTTAAAATCAACCTTTGAAACATGTCACTGCCACAACCTGCCTATAATTTCACAGTCGCGGTGAATGATATGCAGCCAGTTAAGTTGGTAACGACTGAGAAAAAACTGTTCAATGTCTTAATGTTGAATTCAAACTGTCAAATAAACATTTTTGAATACTGAAAATTGTTTCTAATACACATAACATTAAGGATTATAAAATTTGTCAAATATTTACATTCCTAACAATTTAAAGATTTTATATGGCAGACGCATTAATAAAGCGATGAGACCCATGGCAATGCTAATTTTATACTATATTTTGCAAGAATATGCAATGTACATATAAGTAGATCTGAAGTGGGGATTTCAAAAGTGCTCAGTTTACCGTAAACAGCCTTTAATAAGATTAATTTCTAGTGTCATATACTTAAAGGCTATAAATATAAAAAATGTCAGAAATCAATATAGCTTCGCATTTCCACGCAATTTCTCCTCATCTCGCTGATGCGTTCGAGATGCTCCCAACACCAGTTTTAATAAAACCGTCAGTCAAACGTCGGCTCCCTGAAAATGTTCCCGAAGTCTTGACGAGATTGATTTATTAGTCACTTCGCTGTTTGCGAAGGCAACTTCTGGAGTGATTAATTTGAGATTCCGGAATTCTAACTAGAATCACATCCTTCCTATTGTAAATATGGAAAATAAATTTTTTTCAAAACATGTAAGTGGTAAAAACACGCAAAAATGTGCAGATACCACACTTTCGCGTATTCTGCAACGAAAAAAAAAACACTGAGTTCTACTAGGCGATTGTATTCCGACTATTGATGTATGTTTAATAAACGTTTTATATCATTTCACGGCTGTTTCATTAAAATGACTTATATTTGGATATTTACTAAATTTTGTATTCGCATCACACATTCGCAAAACATAAAGGAATAATATTAATTTTTAACAACGAATTTTTCCACTAAAATAAATTATAAATTCTCGATAGGATTCAGAGCTACCATTTTATTTACTTTTCCCATTAATGGCGCAGACAATGAAAAGTAACTATCCCCTCCACGCAGCAAATTCTCACCCTAGAGAAAGTAAAAAGTGTTATTTGTAAACAAATGCCACATTTTACCACATAGTTGACCTCAGATATATGTTCTTAGAGTAAATACTAGATATGAATACTATTTTTGCTATGTAATGTTTTTTAATAAAAACATTTTGTTTTGGACTATTAAGGTTTACAAATATCTTATTATTTTAAATTATTTGATATAATTTTATAATTTAATTTTACACATTTCGAGGCAAATATTTTTAGTAATAAATAATTTTAAAGGTATTTTCCCCTCGAATTATATATTTTTACCCGGCTTTTTGGATATAAGTTAGAAAGAGATCACCTTCCTGCCTTGTAGGCTTTTCAACTCGCTCCTTAATTTCGTTATAATGGACGAACTTACCGTACTTCAAATGAACACTCGACTTTTGGATACTTCGACCAGGTCAGGCACTTATATATACTATTTAAAATCATGCCTTTTCAAGAGTGTGTATCTGAGGATTGTTTAAAGAATTACTCAAATCATCTCTATTAAATCAGTGAAAAAAATCAGTGAAACAGTGAACTATGTAATGATATAACATTTTTAATACATTGACGTGTGACGCCTTTTGGAATAGAAGCCTCGCTGACCCCCTTTGCGAGCACCTCTCAGTTGACATGTGTCACGAGGCAGGTGGCCAGCCAGAACGGATCGGAGTTACACGTGTCTTCTGCTTAGGCCTTCCTGCCACCTTCCCACTCCCCTCCCCCTAGCAAGCCCGTGAGATTTGTTGAGGGCCGAGGTATCACGAGATAGAGAAACACAGTTTGCCTAAATTCAGAAAATACGCACCGAGAAACAGCTGACAAGCTGGAAACTCCCCCACACCCCCTTAGCTAACCCCAGGACAATGTGGACACGCANCCCCAACCTTCAGGAACCATGGCACGTGTTTTGAAAGGCATTGTTCTGCTTTCTACCACCTCACCCCCTCCCGCAATAAGGTGACACGTGCTGACACTTAAGGGGGGAGGCTGGCAAGCATATAAGCCCCTTTACTAGAGAAGAGGAATTCAACCTATTAGTACCGCCCAGAGACGTTAGTTCGAGGAAGGCAGTCGCGCACAAAGCGGCCAGGAGATCGGACGCCCTGCCACAACAGTACCTCAGTACGACAGTACGACAGTAGAGCAGTCCAGGGGAGACGACTACATACGCGGGCCTTTTTCCAAAGGCCGCCCAACTCTCCGGAGCTCATCCTCAGCTGACAGCCTACCAGCGCCAACAGCAGCAGAGTTAAGTATACAATCGCCGTCCAGAAAAGCCCCCCTCTATCACGAAGTCGTCCACATTTAATACGAGTAGTCAAAACTTGGGTACCACACCTCGGAAGTGTTGCTGTATGTTGTTTGTGTTCAAACACGAGACAATATATTCGTCCTTCAAAATGAAACAGCAAAAGACTACCTTATTGAAAACCCCTTAACCTTCTAGGCATCTTATAGTCTATGCTGGGAGGAATTAACTACGACGCTATAAGCCACCCTGTATTCTCCACAGGTGGGGAAATGCGCAAGTTAAATTGGCTTCCCCAAACAAATAGCGTCAACATGAAACGCTTTTATAAAACAAAATGGCTTCTTAAATATTTAATTTTTTTGTGTTTCATTTAACCATTTGTTTGATTAATTCGACCATATTAGATACATCACTAGTATTTATTACGAAACGAATGCCTCTTTTGTGTGACATTTTGTCGAAAGGAATCCAAACTAATATGATTTTCAAACTATGGTATTACATCTAAGCTAAAAATATTTAAAATACACAGGTTATATTTCTGAAATGGCCTCCTACTTCCACTTTGTTTTCATACGTCAATTACGCTGAAATGCCTCAGTTGTGTCTATTCTAAATCAGCGTAATTTTTTTTAAATTTATACTTTAGAATTGGATTCAGTACGTGCATCCAACACGCCATGAGGCCAAGCGCACATTGAGACGGAAAATCTGCGTCACGCAGCGCGGAGCATTTCACAAGGAACACTTTACAACGCAAAGTTGCGTGCGGAAACAAACTAGCGTCGACGGGTTATAACGCACCTGTTAGCAATACTTCGACGGTAAAGTATCTCTCTTTTGAATAAAATCGAGNCTAGCGTCGACGGGTTATAACGCACCTGTTAGCAATACTTCGACGGTAAAGTATCTCTCTTTTGAATAAAATCGAGACACGTTTCTTTCTTCAATCATTCCCAAAAGCCAACTGCGACATCACTAAAATGAACGAAACGTGCGCGAAGAAAAAAATAAATATCAAATCAAGCAAAATTATGAAAATGGTCATCTAGCACTTTATCGTCGACACAAACTTTACGTTCGCAAACNAAATATCAAATCAAGCAAAATTATGAAAATGGTCATCTAGCACTTTATCGTCGACACAAACTTTACGTTCGCAAACTGAGCGGTCGTAATCATAACTATACGCTGTTCACAGTAAACTGAGCACTTAGAAAATCCCTACGATTACGATATTTTTGTGTGCGCATTGTGTATTCCTACACAACATGTAATTTTAACCATGATATAGGCCTGATCACTTTATCCGTGCGTCAGCCTAGTGAAACTGTGAAAAGACTAGACAACGAATTATTTTGCAAATTTGTTCATTAATACACCTAAATGCACAAAAAAAATCAAAACGCAAAAGAAATGTTTTCAGTATTCACAAATGTTTACTTGACACTTTTAATTTTAACGTCAAGACGTGGAACTACTTCCCTTCCGTCGCTACCAACTTTAGTGGGCGTATGCCAGTCAGCGTGAAAGATAAACTATATACAGGTAGGGTCAGTGACATTTTTCAAATGTTGATTTCAGAAGTGGTCATTCGACAGTGAACAGTCTTTATTGCAAAGTATTGTTCTGTGTAGTGCTCGAACTCAAAACTGCTTTGCGGTTCCTAGCGTCGCGTTCGTAACAGACCCACAAGGCTTACCCTACACGAAACGTAGGTGCACATTGAAACGCAGCGTTCTAAATCAGTTTAGTTGCAGTTAGCACAGTCCATGAATCAAATCCTGACACAGAAATGAAACTTAAGGCTCAGCTTCATCTCTTTTGCAAAAATTCTTCGTTTCCGCGTCATAATTACGGATTCATAGTAATTACTGACAAGGTACTGTTATAGAAACACTACATTTTACGAGTTGTTTAATATATTTGTGCGTTATTTTAATTGTGTGTTATCTACATGTTGTAATAAGTCGACAACGTATTTACATTTTATTAATAAGTTATCGTCATTTTACAGCAATCATATAACACACAATGAAAATTACGAACAAAAATATTAAACAATTTGTAAAATGTAAATTTTCTGTAATCGTACATTGTCAGTAATTACAATGAATTCAAAATTATGACGCAAAAGCAAACAATTTTTGCAAAAGGTATGAATCTGTGCCTTAATGATATCAGCAGAAAAATAATGGTTATTATGGCGTAGTGAATGTATGAATGAGAACTACTCATGGAGAGTTTGTCCTGACGCGTGCGTTATCAGATTGAAGATTAAAAATCTACTGTCGTCCTAATGGAAACCATTTTGAGGAAGAACATGGCACGATTGAAAAAGGCATAAGTTACAAGCAGCCACTTAACGCTTGCAAAGCAAACGCACTGGCCTTAAACATCAGGCTGAGCGGACAGACTACGCACAGTGCCCACGGCACGCAGGTCGTTGCAGGCAAACACCTGCGCTACGCCTTAATGTGCCACAAGGCTATGTGCAGAGAAACGTAGGGGCCGCGGTGGCCCAGCGGTTAGACTGCTCACCCCTCACTAAGGCGAACTGGGCTCACCCCCCTGATTTTCGCAAGTGGGAATCGTGCCGGACGATGCCGCTGGTTGGCGGGTTATCTCGGGGATCTAACATTTCCTACGTACTTGCATTCCGGGGCTTCTCCATTCTCACCTCATTTCACCCTCATCGGTTCGTAAGACCTCTTTGTTAAGAGCGGACAAAATATCTCAACTCAACTAGAAACGTATATAAATGGGCACTAGATGACTTGTTCCGTATTATCAGCCACATAAAGTGTTAGCCCTAATTTTGTTTTTATTTCGATACCTGCGCGCCGATTGAACTTCCTAAATTACCAACTAGTGGAGATTTTCTGGAAGATGGCGGTAACAAGGCTCGTATTAAATTAAAATTTAAAGAATTTATTTTGTATGATGTTGCAAATCCACATATTCCTGCTTTAAGGATAAATTTACATAACTAAAACCATATAGATACGATTAATATTTAATTTTTCAGGCAGTTGCGTTTCTCTANTTAAGGATAAATTTACATAACTAAAACCATATAGATACGATTAATATTTAATTTTTCAGGCAGTTGCGTTTCTCTATCATAACTTGTAATTCATACACACCACTACTCTTTACGTTTCAGCTAATATATAGCGCATAAATAATAAATGTTATTTAAAAGCAGATCGTTAGTCATTCTCATATATAAATGTAAAATATTAAAAGCGTACGCNTTAAGGATAAATTTACATAACTAAAACCATATAGATACGATTAATATTTAATTTTTCAGGCAGTTGCGTTTCTCTAACATAACTTGTAATTCATACACACTACTACTCTTTACGTTTCAGCTAATATATAGCGCTTAAATAATAAATGTTATTTAAAAGCAGATCGTTAGTCATTCTCATATATAAATGTAAAATATTAAAAGCGTACGCNTTAAATAATAAATGTTATTTAAAAGCAGATCGTTAGTCATTCTCATATATAAATGTAAAATATTAAAAGCGTACGCATTAATTGATAAAATACAGCATTTTTTATAAAATATCTAAATTATAAAAAAAGTATCTTGCAGTAGAAATAAGTGTATTAAATCAGGATAATTATATAATTACACATTTTATTACAAATATTTGGTTTTATTAGGTCTTCAAAATTTTTAGATCATTGCAAATACTCTTGATACTATTTTACTGGATCTTAACGAATAAATGATAATAAACACCAGCGTGGGGTAGATAAGTANGCAAATACTCTTGATACTATTTTACTGGATCTTAACGAATAAATGATAATAAACACCAGCGTGGGGTAGATAAGTAAAATGAAGCATATTTCATCCAGAAACCAATAGTCTAACGCCCATAATTAACCTACTAATGGCAGTGGAAATTTGCAGGGGCAGGTATGCAACGTTGTGTACGTGGCATTGTAATCAGCCTGGCAGGTCCGCGTGCCTGATAACACCGCTCAGTACNGCAAATACTCTTGATACTATTTTACTGGATCTTAACGAATAAATGATAATAAACACCAGCGTGGGGTAGATAAGTACAAATGAAGCATATTTCATCCAGAAACCAATAGTCTAACGCCCATAGTTAACCTACTAATGGCAGTGGAAATTTGCAGGGCCAGGTATGCAACGTTGTGTACGTGGCATTGTAATCAGCCTGGCAGGTCCGCGTGCCTGATAACACCGCTCAGTACCACATGGTCGCCGTCTCGGAGGTGCTACGTATCAACAGTTCCTGCAGGACGCGTAATTGGAATACTTGGAGGAAGTTCCTTTTGATGCTCGTGAGGCGGTGTGGTTTCAGCAGGACGGGGCCTCGCCTCATTTCGCCATTGCGCTTCGCCGGCACCTCGACATGCATTTCCCGAACCGATGGATAGGCAGGGGAGGCCACATAACATGGCCACCACGCTCACCTGACATCACACTACCTGACTTCTGGCTGTGGGGCAACATCAAATCGATGGTGTATGCCACACTACTTGATATGAGGGATGAGCTCAAAACGCCGGAAATCTTTGCACGTGTGCGTTGCAACATGCTTCAGCGCTGCACCGCCTGTGTGGCTGACGGTGTCAGGCAGTTTGAACAGATACTTTGAACAGAGATATCGGACAGACACACTGTCCCCATGCCTTCAGCTAAAATGTTTAAATAGCGTGACACTTCATTGTACTGCCTGTAAACTAGTTATTGCCTACCTGCCCCTGCACATTGCCACTGCCATTAGCAGATTAACTATGTTCGTTAGAGTATTGGTTCCTTCATGAAATATGATAAATTTATACTTATCTACTGCACTGTGGTGTTTATCATCATTTGTTCGTGAACATCCGGTATTTTAAGGCGCTTGAACTGTGAAGTATTGTTGAAAAGATAAATTATTCCCTTGCCTCACAAATCCCTTAAATAAATTAAAAGTGCATTTAATTTTTATAAACTTCTTTGAACTATGGCCTAGAAATATCAATGCAACATATATTTATTTGTAAACTAGCAGTATTTCAAGTTCTACATGCGTTTACTCTTGACACAAGCAATTCAATTACATTTTTAAACTGCTCAAAAATAGAATGCGTATTACGAGGAGCAGGCCTCTCCATTTTATTTCATACGAGAAGAAGCATGCGCCATAGTTTAAGCCGTTTCCTATAGGCTGAGATCAACTGATGTCACTAAGTTCCTACAAGCGCGTGTATCTCAGTTTTTGGTAACCTTCCAAACTAAACTTAATGACACCACGCGAGGCTTAAACTAAAATAGACTGAGCATACGACATCTAGTGACGCATGGAATCTCCACTACAGGAAGTGGTAGTAGTGTTTAAGGGTGTTGGATACAAAGAAATTAATAATTTTATATAAGTACCAAACATTGATTAACCTGTACATATCTTATTTAATGCCATTTTTCTCGAATAAAAATATTACACTTTATATTTTTTAAATAATTTGATGTCAAATCCAATTTATTTTCTATTCTGCTGCAGACGTAATAGTAAATACTAACTAAATTATACAAATGAAAATATTTACAAAGTTAACTAATATTGTGGGCTACCACGTGACACATATTTATTCAACAAATAACATACCATGTACATAAAAAAAATAAAGTTAAATGAAATACATTTTTTCCTTTTTTTAACATTTAGTTTAAACCTATGAACTGTCATTTTGTGATAAAATAGATGCCAAATGTTAGTACAGGGGGTTATATTAAGTTGTTAATATTCTCATTTGTACAATTTAGTTTATAATTAGTATTATAGCTGCAGCAAAAAATAATTTTAAAAATCTAAAGTCATAAATTTTTTTATACGAGGAAAATGACATCACATACAATGCGTACAAGCTAAACAATGTTTTGTAAAATTATTAATACATTTTTTTTTGTATCAAACACCCTAACTTCTAAGCGAGTCTGTGTGTACAACCCATATTATTTACATTTTTCTGCACTACGCTGAACAAAAGATTTTTTTTTCAGGTTAGGAACAAAACGAGATTTCTTATGAAAGAGTTTGGCATAGGGAAAATTTCGCCGCTAGGTGCGCAGTGTTTCAAAAGATGACTTAAAAATAATATTTTAAGCTATGTGAATCATAAAAGAGAAAGAGTCTACTTAGTTAACGACGTTTAAGTATATTTTATCAATTAAAAATTGTAATTATACTGTTTCTTAACGT